>CALNHX010004520.1:0-126043 GCA_940337035.1 Agriotes lineatus | reverse complement strand
TACTTGGCGCAGCGGACAAGTAGAGTGGCTTATGCAACCCAAATGACATGTTACAAAACTGACTGGATCAGTAATTTAATAATAATTACTAAAGGATTAGAGATGGCGGTCCTTATAATTAGACCTGATTTCAACTGACATTAAATAATTTTTTGAGGTCATGGTACAATAGAAACTGCAACCAACTTAGAAAGTATGCCATTTCTGTACTTGTAATATGTAGGTAATAATGAGATTTAGGTAGAGCCAGGCCATGCCTACATATTACAAGTGTACAAATGCTATGTTTTAGAAGTTGGCCGATGTTTCTATTTGTATCATAACTTCAAAAAATATTTAATGTCAGCTGAAATTAGGTCTAATTATAAGGACCGCCATCTCGGATTCTTTAGTAATTATTATTAAACTACTGATCCAGTTAGCTTTGTAACATGTCATTTGGGTTGCATAAGCCACTCTATTTTGAGTGGTGATGCTGGCGACAATTTGGGCGGAGAGAGGAGAAGAGGGGAGCGAGTGCGGTGCTTTACTAAATGGCGGGGTGGTGCAAAAAAAGTCAAAGACAAAGAATTTTTGCTTTGTGACTTATGTGTGAGTGATTGTGAGTTTGTTCGGCAGCCATGAGTTGGAGAGCCGTAAAATTCTATGTAAAGAGCCAAATGCGGCTCGCGAGCCGCGGTCTGCCGACCCCTGCCCTAACATATGGTATTGGTTGTATCATTTATAGCATGATATCTTGCGACTCCTAACACTCTTAGATATATCATTTTCATGCTTTGTATTTTATATTTGAGTCTCTTCATTAAAACCCAGCTTTCACAACCAAAAGTCAAGATTGTTACAAATATAGATTTGTATATGCTCATTTTTGTTTTTGTTGAGGCCTTTTTCTTTCTCAGGAAACTACAAGTATTTTGAAGGCTCTGGTACATCTTGGATGCACTCTCAATTTCGCGGTTTCCTTTATTGTCTATAGTCCCAAGTATTTAAAGGTGTCTACTTGTTGTATTTTCTCTTCATTTAACTGTAGTGTTGAATTGCACTTCTGATTTTCTACTAATCATATTGTTTGATTTTTCTTAATTTTTTTTAGCTTTCTCTGTGTTAGCTTCCTATTCAATATGTCTAATTTTTTTGTCAGGTCTCTTTCATTCTTCGCAAATATAACAAGGGCATCGGCAAACGCACACTCACCTATCGAAACTATTTCTAAGTTTCTATATCCCAGTTATGGCTGCTTATTTCCAAAATAAACTTTCATAATCCTTTATTTGGGATGGATTAATTCCCATATTGCTCTTTCTTTTAGCCCCTTAAGTATTCGCTGGTCTTGACATCTTCTATAATTTTTGCCCATTCCTTTCTATTTTGACAATTGTCTTGCCACTTCTTTATTTCAGTCTTCTTTAGATCATCATGTACTCTTACTTCATAGGCGTAGGAGCAACCGTTTACCTTAAAATACCTATCAAAGGTTTTTGGTTGTCACTAACACATGTAATTATCAAGTAGGCATGATCACAAAATCAATGGTCATCTAGTAGAAAACAATGATAAATCAATTAGCCTAATGATATTAGTGACATAAGAATATGTTCTCTTATGTTTAAGAAAATGCCGCTACATAACGAATTCTCCAATGCTGAAAGGTTCGTTATGTCGCAGCATTTCCGTAATCACAAAAGACAAAAACCTGATGTCACCAACATCATTAATTGATTTCTTATTGTTGTTTACTAGATTACAATCATTACCCATTGTTTTTGTGATCATGGCTACTTGATAATTGCACATCTTAATGACAACCAAAAACCTTTGATTGGCATTTTACGGTAAACGGTTGCTTTTAGGCTTAAGATCTAAGAGGCTCTATATCTTCTTACTGAAGGGACTTTGTACTAAGGTATATTAGGTTTAATCGATTTATTATGACATAAGGAATCTATGGCTAATCGCTGTCCCATTCTTTTTGAGACACCTTGTATATTGTTGTGCCTAAATATTTAAATTTCTGTACTGCTTCAAAACTATAATCTTTTATTTTCAGAGTTTATCCCTCGGTGTCATTACTGTACTTGAAATATTTCGTTCTCACAAATTTTTAGACCCACTTTTTTTATTTCTTCTTATAATCTCTGGAAAGCTCCTATTATTTCATCTTTTGTTTTGCTTATGATTGTTACTAAATCAGCGTAAGCAATGATCTGTACATTTTTGACGTTTATTGTTCTTTCTACATCTGATTTTGTAATTGCATTTTCCAGGGCTATGTTAACTAACATGGCCGATAACATATCTCCCTGTCTTAACTCCTTCGTTTATTTTGATTGTGTCTCTCAGTTGGTTTCCAATTTTTACTACTGCTGTTGGGTCTTTAAATGTCATGTTCACAAGATTTATAATTTTTTGTGGTATCCCCATGTGTAGCAGTTCTTTTATTATATTGGTTCTATTTACCTTATCAAACGGTTGTTTGAAATCGATAAACATGATGTGGAGTGATATATTAAATTCATTTGCTTTTTCCAGTATTTGCTGCCATTCTGTGTATAGCGTCTGTCGTTGATCTTCCCTGTCGGAAACCTTGTTGGTAATCTCCAATCATATTTTCGGTGTCTTTTTGCAATTTGTTTTTAATTATTTTCGATAGCACCTTGTAGGTTACATTTAATAACATTATACCTTGATAGTTGGAACATTCTTCGATATCTTCTTTTTTATAAATCGTGAAAATTACTCCTTTCCTACATTCTTCTGGCATTTTTTCTTCTCTCCATATCGTGTAAATTATTTCATGCAATTTTTTGTGTAGTAACTTTCCTCCATTTTTAAGGTATTCTGTTATTATGTCATCACATCCTGTTGTCTTACTGTTTTTAAGCTTCTTATTGCTTGTTTTACTTCTTCTAGTGTTGGTTCTTGTATCATCGTTTGATTTGTTATGATGTCTGCTGGAATAATTGTACTTATTTGGTTGTCATTGTTAAATAATTGTTCGTAATCATTTTTCCATATATTTTGAATTTTTTTTGCTTCATATCTCGACTTTCCTTGTGCATCTTTGTATCTTCTTGCTTTTATTTCAAAGGTTGTGTTTTCTTGTCTTATCTTCTGGTAAAATTTTCTCGTGTTTTTGATTCTGTATTAATCTTGAATTTCTTTTATTCTGTTTTCATTCTATTCTCTTTTGGCTTGTTTACATATGTTTCTTGCTGCCGTGTTTGTTTCTTTATAAAGTTTTTATCTTCTTCTGTTCTTGATTGTAGCCATTTTATTCATTTTTTGTTTTTTGATTCAGTGGCTTCTTTGCATTCTTGATCGTACCATTCTTTGTTCTTATCGTACTTTTTATACTTTACACATTCTACTGCTGTTGTTAAGATACTACTTTTTATTTTGCTCGATTGATCTTCAATTTTGTTTGTATCCTCATTGCAAGTTTGGTGTCGTTGAAGCTTCTGTGTAAGTCCTTCTTCTATTTTCTGTTGCACTTTTAGATATTTTAATTTTTCTACATTCCATTTTTGCTTCTTTTCATTTCTTGTTTTTTCCCACTCCATACTTTTCTTTTCTCTAACAGTAGCAATTACTAATATGTGGTCTGTGTGCATATTGGTTCTTCTATACGACCTGACATCTTGGATGTTTTTAGTCCTATCTCTGTTTATTAAGACGTGATCAATTTGACTGTATGCTGTTTGATTTAAGTGGTTCCATGGGTCTTTGTGGATGAGCAAATTTTATACTAATTATAAATAAATTCATTGTCGCTGCCAAGTTACATATTCTATTTCTATTTTTATTAGTTTCTTTATGTATCGTATTTTTACCCGCTACTATTTATATGGGTTCTTCTGTTTCTATCTGGGGGTTTATATCTCCTAATATTATTAGAATATCGTAAAACTTCTCTTTTTTGTCATCTTCATCCACTTTTGAGCCTTTTTATGGCATCTTTTCAGTTGTATGTGTTTTCTTTGTTAATGATTTTCTTCTATGGTATATTTCTTTTCATAAATAAGCGAGATATAGTCACAAAGCTAAAAGGCGAAAAATATTTCGTTTATAACTCAAAAACAAAAGATGATAGCCAATTTTGGTTTTCACAATTAAGCTTTTCTCGAAAAAGAGATCAAGAATGTGGGGCCAGTTATCCTTATGGTACAGATAAGTGAAGGAAACAAGTATTGCGGTTAAAATTGCAGCCTATAATGATTAATGACACTATTATAAATGGAGAGAGCAAGGTTAGATATATTGGTGTGTTTTGATTCAAACCTTGCATTTGAAAAGCATGTAAATAAACTATATGAATATAAATTTTTGATTCTGAAAAACTTGTATCAATTTAAATCGTATTTCAATAGCGGTTTGAAATGATTTATATGCAAAATGCTTGTTATGCCAAAAATGATGTACTGTTTAAACATATACTGTTCTTTTCTAAAAGAAAATTGCAGATGATTCAAAGCTACTGTGTCAGACTGTGTTATAATGTAGGAAGATCAGAACATATGACACCTCATCTTGTTGGGCTTTTGAAATCGAGTATCGTTATGTACTGGCTTTTCTTGTTTTAGTCTATAACGTATTGTCTTCACAGAGCCCTAAATATTCAATAGACACATTCCTAATTTGTGAGTCAGTGTGCGCTACTAGGCTACTACAAGCAATTTGAGAAATGTGTTTCTGTTTAGCATATATGGGTTCAAAGATTATATATGTTCCTAACTGTCCACTTTAAAAAATTACTTATGAATGAACAAAAAACAACAATTTTTACTTTAACTGCCTTAAATATCTACACAGTGGACAAAAAAGGTAAAAAATTTAAATACTTTTATTTCCAAAAATAATATTGAATCCAAATATTTCTTGGAAAAGCAAAATGCTTATATTTTGGAGATTAAAAAAGATATCTTATTTACAATAATACAATGATTCAATTTGATTTTGTTTCATCAGTGAAGGTCATGGGGAAACGGGAGTTTTTAAACGTCACGTCGCTTTAAAGCGATATTAAATCTGTAACAAAATTAGTAGGCAATTACTTTTGTTTTATTTGTTTGGTTAACGTCAGTTTGTATCTGTCATTTTTAGTTTTAGTTGTTGCTTAATGGAGGTCCTGAAAAAAATGGTACGCTTAACTAAAGAGGCAAATAGCTTCTGCGATTGAGCACTGGCGAGGACGATTACAAATGATTGTCGATAAAATGGTGGGCATATGACCATATTTTTAAATAGCATATTTAATAATTATTTAGATATATGTTTTTATTACTGTTGTATTTCCTACAGTTTGAAAGAATAAACTCTTAAAAAAAAACAGCATTTTTTGCATACCTTTGTTTAACCAGGCACAACTTTAGACTAGTAGTCTCTTTGTAGTAAAAGTGCTTTCACGGTGACATTGAGCGTTTCAATGGTATAATAGCCATTTTAAAACATTAATGACTTACGAATAGACGAGACTATAAAATCTGTATGGTTTTTTTGGCCCATTGTGTATAAGAGAGAAATTATCTTTATTTAGTGTTTGTGGGGGAAAATTGAAAATCACTTTGCTGAATTTCTAACTATTGAATGATTATACTATATTATTATTGTTTTTGTTATAGTGTAGTGTTATCCAATAAATGTCTATTATTATTATTATTATTATTAAGATCTGCTAAAATTTACAATAAAATTTTACTGTTCAATGCATAATGCTGCTGTATTAGTAAATTTGTCATAGGGTAATGCCAATTGTCTTTTGTTGTAGGTGTGAAGATATTTAAATTCCATTGGTTCACCTATCATTAAGAGAAACTCTTGACATTTGAACAAACATAATGGACATCAAACAAGAAACTGTGGATAGTCAATCTTATAGTTCTACAGAAACTGCAACCTGTATGTCGCAGAACATGAATGACAACGAAATGTTTGATATCAAACAAGAAAGCATTGAAACTACTAATTTAGTTAAATACATGACGACTCCTACAGACGAAAAACCTTATAACATCTCTTCCTGTGAATACAGAACAGAAGACAAAAGTAGTTTAGTCAGACAAATAAAGTCACAAACAGGGAAAAAGTCTTACAGTTGCGCTGTTTGTGATTATAGAACAGCACATAAAACACATTTAGTTATACATTTGAGGTCACATACAGGGGAAAAACCTTACAGTTGCACTGTGTGTGATTACAAAACAGCATACAAAGGTCATTTGGTTATACATGTGAGATCCCATACAGGGGAGAAGCCTTACAGTTGCGCTGTCTGTGATTACAGAACAGCTCACCAAAGTCATTTAGTTACACATGTAAGGTCACACACAGGGGAAACGCCTTACAGTTGCTCTGTTTGCGAATACAAAGCAATGCGGAAATATGATTTAGTTTTACATATAAGGACACATACAGGAGAAACGCCGTATAGTTGCTCTGTTTGTGAATACAAAGCAACACGAAAAAATCTTATGGTTACACATATGAGAACTCATACAGGAGAAACACCTTATGTTTGCTTTGTTTGTGAATACAAAGCAACACGAAAGAGTCATTTAGTTACACATATGAGAACTCATACAGGAGAAAAACCTTACAGTTGTTCTGTTTGTGAATACAAAGCAACAAGGAAAAATCTTTTAATTAGACATATGTCAACTCATACAGGAGCAAAACCATATCGTTGCATTGTCTGTGAATACAAAGCTGCAAGCAAAAGTAGTTTAGTTATACATATGAAGACACATATAGGAGGTAATCCTCACAGTTGCTCTGTTTGTGAATACCAAGCAAGACGGAAATATGATTTAGTTATACATATGAGAACTCATACAGGAGAAACACCTTACAGTTGCTCCATTTGTGAATACAGAGCAAAACGGAAATATGATATAGTTTCACATATGAGGACTCATACAGGAGAAACACCTTATAGCTGTTCTGTTTGTGAATATAAAACAACACGGAAAAGCCACTTGATTATACATATGAGGACACATACAGGAGAAACGCCTTATAGTTGCTCATTTTGTGAGTATAAAGCAAAACAGAAAACTCTTTTAGTTGCACATATGAAAACCCATACAGGAGAAACACTTCACAGTTGCTCGATTTGTGAATACAAAGCAACACGGAAATATGATTTAGTTTTGCATATGAGGATTCATGCAGGAGAAACACCTTATAGTTGCTCTGTTTGTGAATATAAAGCAATACGGAAAAATCATTTAGTTACGCATATGAGGACTCATACAGGAGAAAAACCTTATCGGTGCACTTTTTGTGAACACAAAGCAACACGGAAATATGATTTAGTTAGACATATGAGAACTCATACAGGAGAGAAGCCTTATATTTGTTCTGTTTGTGAATACAGAACAGCAGATAAAAGTAGTTTAGTTACACATATGAGGACACATACGGGAGAAACTCGTTATAATTGCTCTGTCTGTGAATACAGGACAGCAATTAAAAGTAGTGTAGTTAGACATATGAGAACTCATACAGGAGAGAAGCCTTATATTTGTTCTGTTTGTGAATACAGAACAGCAGATAGAAGTAGTTTAGTTACACATATGAGGACACATACAGGAGAAACACGTTATAGTTGCTCTGTTTGTGAATACAGAACAGCAGATAAAAATGGTTTAGTTAGACATATGAGAACTCATACAGGAGAAAAGCCGTATAATTGTTCTGTTTGTAATTACAAAGCAACACGGAAATATGATTTAGTTATACATATGAGGACACATACAGGTGAAACGCCTTATAGTTGCTCTGTTTGTGAATACAAAGCAACGGTAAAAAATAATTTAGTTACACATATGAGAACTCATACGGGTGAAACGCCTTATAGCTGCTCTGTTTGTGAATACAAAACAACATGGAAAAATCTTTTAGTTGTACATATGAGGACACATACAGGAGAAAAGCCATATAGTTGCTCTGTTTGTGAATACAAAGCAACACAAAAGAATGCTTTAGTTAAACATATGAGAACTCATACAGGAGAAACGCCTTATAATTGCTCTGTTTGTGAATACAGAACAGTAGAAAAAAGTAATTTAACTATACATATGCGGACTCATACAGGAGAAAAGCCTTATAGTTGTTCTGTTTGTGAATACAAAACAACACGGAAAGATCTTTTAGTTACACATAGGAGAACTCATACAGGAGAAAAGCCTTTATGTTGTCCTCTCTGTGAATACAAAGCAGCAGTGAAAAATAATTTAGTTAGACATATGAGGGCTCATAAAAATGATGTATTATAAACATTTTTGATATTGCACATAAGGAGCTTGAACATAAACTCCGTCTATGTGAAAAATTTTGATGAAGAATTAAGATAAGTACTTTTAAAATCTGATAAAATTGTTCTATTAAAGTTGTTTTTTGCAAAACTCGTTTCTGAAAATAATATTTGATACATTACAGTAGAGACTAAAATAGTTTCTAACAATTTTTTCTCATCTTAATTTTTTTTTCGAATTTTTCGTGTAGAGTGAAAATGTTGATACTATTATGTTGGGCGCTGTATAAATAATTTCCCTTTCTGGGTCTGGTTTGCATTCCTGGGCTCAACATAAATTTTAATTCATTAGTGAGCGAGTCTGTTTAAGTGATGGCATAAATTGAAAAAATCTGTAACTCCGACATTGTGCTGATGTTTGTGTCATGCATAGATGTTATATGAATATTATTGTAAATAAACCATAAATTATATGCTACTAGTGAATGTTATTTCTTTTGTGTTCTTTGAGTATTTGTTATTTCTTTCAGCCTGTTTGACTTGGTAAGTTATTGGAACTTTCTTAACCCTTTTCTGGGGGGAATTAGTCTCTTTTCCTCTGGCTTCTAAATTCTTTATAACATTTGGTGTATTTTTGCTCTCTCAACTATCTTTTTCCACGTTTTCCTTGCCGTTGTTTCTTTATATTTGTTCACTCTAATTATTCTTAAATCTTCTGTCAACTCGTCTATTCATCGTGATTTGGATCTTCTTTTGTTTCTTATTTTGCTAGATTTCCATTTTGTTATTACTTTTATGGTCCTCTTTCTCTCACTTCGTATTATGTGACTTAACCATTTGATTCCTTGCGCCTTTATGTTTTTCAGTATGTTTTTCTTCTTTATTTCTTGGCTTTCAAAGTTCATTAGTGGTCTATATTCATTTTCGCTTATCATTTTTGTACCAAGTATTGCTTGCAGTGCTTTACGTTCAAGTATTCCATGGCATATGTCACGACTGGTCTTATAAGTGTTTTGTATATTTTGTATACGACCACTAATATCCTAGCTCAAGGAGTAGTTATATCGAATGTAATGCCCGTCCATACCACACAAACATAAAAATTGCCTTCCAAATATAGGAATCAACTCCTTATCAACAGTATCCTTCCTAAAAGCAGGGCTAAAAGAAAAGAATACAGTCATTTACTAAGCTCCAGACGACAAATTTATAGTGAACTACTAAACAAAATGTCGATTCTCGATTCCCTAATCATTAAATTTGAGGGTACAGACTACAGAATATTTCTATCCACAAACACAATATATCGCCAATTGGGACACAGCAGAAAAATGCCCAAGCCAAAATTATTTACCAAATATCACTATACTCCCCATAACCCAAAACAAACGTTCATTATTGCAAACTACAATTACGTCCCCGAATAATTCCCTCGACATTCAACAAACAACCACAGAAAGGAAGTTACCCAACATACTACCTCTATCTATTCCAACACCATCAACCTGCACCCAAATTGAAACACCTCGAAGCACACTACCCAAAACAAAAATTCTTACAAAACTAAACGAATCAAAAAAGGCTCAGACAATAAATCAGATGGAGAAAGTGTGGCCATAGAAGAACACCTAGGCGCTATTCAAAAACTACTAGATGAATCACCAAATAATTTTCTTTTAAATTATGCCAAGTTTAAAGACTTCATAGAAAAACTCTCGACTCTTCTGACCTCTATCAATATCAAGAAAATATATCAATAATACTCCTAACCTAATTATGATGCAAGATCTATAACCTCAGTCTACGAGCACAAGGCATAAAATCTAGATTCACAGGACTGATGAAGAAAATGCCATAACAAATATTATTAGAGAATCTCGACATAGACAATGAAGACTTCTATTAATACGGTAACCCAAACAATTAGCTACCCGAATATTAATCTTTTACCCCCAACACAATTTATATTAACTCTTATATTCCCATCTAGAAAGCATTCAAACGTTACTAATGCACCATCAACACCAATACTACGCCCCCAAGAAATCTATCTGAAATTTTGACGATAAACCTTATCTAAAAGGATATATCTCCTTCAACACAAATCGGCCAAGGGATCGTGCTAGCGGAGGTGTTAGTACCTTTTTCAAAGAAGGCATATACACAGAAAAAATAAACTTAAGTACCGATCTGGAAGCATATGCAATAAAAATATACTCACCATAAAAACTCACAATATGTAACGTATACATTCTCCAAAATTACCAGCTTTTTCTAATCGATATAGAAGATCTTATAAAACAACTTCAACCACCATTCCTAATAAGCGGAGACTAATGCTCATAGCCCAATATGGGGATGCATTAAAATTAACAAAGGTAATATAGAAAAATTCCTAGACCAGCACAACATCCCCATACTGAATATAGAAACAATGACCCACTTCGATCCTTAAAACAAATAACTTTTCAGTTATCAACCTATTCTTTTGCAATCCCTAACCAAGTCCTAAATTAGCATGGACAGTGATTACGGTTAATTATGATAGTGACCATTTTCCAGTGTCCATAACCATCCAACAGAAACCTTCTGCGGAAGCTGGATCCATACAGAAATGGAAAACCTCTACTGCTAAATGGGATGTTTTTAGAAAGGAACTAACAAAAAACCCATACTAGAAACGGAAGAAAAAATTACATTTATAAAAAAGAATCGTTAATAGCTATCTTCTTCGACCTCAAGAAAGCTTATGATACTACATGGTAACACAAAATAATCCCAAATCTTATCACGTGGGGATTTAGAGGGACGAATCCTCCAATTCATACAAAATTTTCTTAAAAATAGAGCATTCAGCGTCCGCATCAACAAAATTTTATCAAAAGAAACCCAAGAAAATGGAATACCTCAAGGCTCAGCAATCAGTGTAACTCTCGTCTTCATCACAATAAACGACGTCCTGGATACATTACCTAAAGGCATTCAAGCATCGCTATTTGTTGACAACCTCGTAATCTTTGTTTCCCATAATAATGTCAACGTCACAAAGCAACTCTTACAACTAGCTTTGAAAAACTTCAACAATGGAGCAACAAAAATTATATTCACTTTTAACCCTGCGTTAGTGTGGTGAAAAAAACTCGCGTCAGTATTGTGGTGGGGTATGACATACCCCAACTCATTATGTCATGTTTATGTGTCCCAGTATTGCAAATAACCATGTAATTCACATCTAATGTTAATATCTATTTTAGCAAATAATATCCTATACACAAATTTTGTATTTTTTTTTTATTATAAACTTCATAAAACAAAGAAGAACACAAAAATCCATTATAGGTGGATCATCAACACTATCTTGTTGTCAGCCTCATTCCAAGGTCTATTTAAATGTTCTTGTTCCTTTTCGTAACTCCACATTGTTGTAGATAAATAAAAAGCACTAAAATATAAATTATCATCTACATTGTAATGACAACGGTAATAGTCTAAGAGCTGGTGACATTTTTTGGTGATCATTTAGTTAAGGCCTATTTTTTCAGAAAATGTTGGTGGAGGCAGGCATGTATAAGTGTCATCTGTAAGGATTCTCCTAGATAGCGGTATTGGAGGGAGGCAGAACACCCCCAATTTGCACTGTCCGTATATGTCAAATTCGAGGTGAGCCGGTTAGGTTTTGTGTCACTTTGTGTCAAAACTGACGGAAAACCTAACCTGCTAAGCTCGAATTTGACATAGACTTACAATGCCACCAACCTATTATTCATACGTTTCAATTTCCACAGCCGCCCCTTATGGACTTTTTTAGTGTAAGTTATGTCAAATTCGAGCTTAGCAGGTTAGGTTTTCCGTCAGTTTTGACACAAACTGACACAAAACCTAACCGGCTCACCTCGAATTTGACAGTGCAAATTGGGGGTGTTCTGCCTCCCTCCGATACCGCTATCAAGGAGAATCCTTACAGATGACACTTATACATGCCTCCAGCAACATTCTCTCAAAAAACAGGCCTTAACTAAATGATCACCAAAAAATGTCACCAGCTCTCCTACTATAAAGACAAGATGGCGAGTGAAACTGCACGCGAGTAGTGTGGTGGGGTATGACATACCCGAATGCAGTTTTCCGCTTTATAACTAAAACTGGAATAAAACAACAACAGATTTCTCTAAATGTACGATGAAGTTTGACATATAAGCTATAGCTACTGAAAGACAGGTGGCGATAGAAAATGTTTTAATTACTAATTTGACAATTTTAAAAGCCGTGGGGTATGTGATACCCCACCACACTAACGCAGGGTTAATAGAAAAACAAAATGCATCAACTTCATAATAAAACATAAACCTGACACCCACTCTAAAACTCCATAATGTAGCTCTAAAATATATTTTAAAAACAAATAAATGCGTATACTGGACAGAAGAATGACTTGGATCCCAACCACCAATCAAGGAAACGATAGACAACTGCAGAACATCATTCAATGTTATAAAATCTATAACTCATCAAGACTGGGGAACACAGACATGCTGTGTCGTTACTGGGTTGGGTTGACTCGACAAATACGCTACTAAATATGGACTACTTCTTTGTTCAGTTAACTACGCAACCCTCGTACAAGCGTCGTATTTTTTAACACACCTTGGTGGTGCACTTATTTTATACAACTCCAAAACCTATTCGTACATTACTTATACTACAACATACATACATAAAATATTTCCCTATTTAGATTTCCAATCAACTACTTGTTATAGTTATTAACGACATAAGGCCGTTAGTAAGCATCTAACAAACCAGGATAAATTTGTGGCCGAGGCCGTTAGACCGAGGCTAATGAATTTATGCGAGTTAGATGCGATCAAGTAAGTTACGGAACTAAGAGACCTATTCTGTAACCTCTAACGACGCGAGTGCGACTCGTTAGCGAACGATTTTCGTTATTTGAACGAACTGTCGCTCTAAAGCTATTCCGTAGCGCAAAGTTTCGTTGATGCGACGTTATAACGCGACGGCCGGCCACCGTTCACAAACGGCGGTTATTTGACTGACGTTAGTGAACGACGTGAATTTTAGCTTAGTTAAATTTCAGTATATTTGAGTATTTTTCTGTTCACGTAATTGTTTTACTTTTGAGATGGAGAATAATAATTATCTAAACGTAATTTTAGAGGAGTTGGAACGCTGTAAGCTTTAAATTGTTTTTACTAACTTACAAATCTTCTTTGCAGTAATATTTTAAACTTTTATATCACGCAACACAACGTAACGCTCGTTTACGAGACGCAAGCAATCCTTTTGAGATTCCAGAAATCAATTTCAGAAATTGTATCGATTAGTCCGCCAAGGGGCCCTTGATTTATGTAACTTAATTGAACCACACATAGAGGATGGTTAGAAATCGGCAAAAATACCAAAAGTGGTAAAGGTACCTACGCAGATTTATTTACCTAGTAATAATTATTGATAAAGCTTTGTCATTGATATATGTAGTTTATAACAGTCATGTATTTCTTAGCACATGGAAGTTGCCAAAAATCTGTAGGTAAAGACCACCATTGTGGCTTATCTCAGACTTCTGTTAGCCGTTGTTTTATTGAAATTAAAACATTATTATTGAACATTTGGCTCTTACGTTAATAAAATTTCCTCAAAATCTGAATGACACTACTAGAGTAAAAACAGGCAAATAATATAGAAACAGCCTGCTTCAGATTTTAGTACAATTTTTTTCAGTTTCTTTGAAAAGTTTAATTTTCCTGGGATGTATTGACTGCACTCCTGCACATGCCTTTATGAGCAGAAATGATTTTATATCATCAATTGCCAAATTGTAATGTTTTATTTTATACCTAAGTGATAAATTGTTTGAAATATGTCCAATTATTTTAGATTTGTCAAATTTGAAGATTTTAGCTCGATGCTAGGTATCCTGGTTCAGTTCTTGATTCGTCAATTTGGATGGTTAGCAACATTAAGGAAGTGCTGCAAAAACATTTTACCGAGAATAATGATCGAATTACTTATTAGTTGTTGGGAGATTCGGGGTATCCATTGCAACCATTTTTATTAACGCCGATTGTTGGAGCAAATTTAGCCACGCCAGAAGATCGTTATACGGTTATACTCAAAGGCATTGTGTAGTACGTAATTCAGTTGAATGATGCATTGGACTATTAAAAGCCTATTTTCAATGTTTGCATAAAGATCAAGTGCTACATTACAGCCCACAAATGGCTAAAATGATAAGCTGAAGTTAGCATCAAGTAGGGAACAATATACTAACTTTCCCAAAAACGTCTAACACACCGTTGCGCTTCGAGCGACCGAACGACAGCGCGTCCGGAATAACTTTTCTAACGAATTCGTTGAGCTTGCCGTTATGAAAGTCGCTAACGATCGCCTTTAGGAAAATCACCGTCAACGAACGACGAGCTACAGAATAGGCCTCTAAATCTCTTCATAACTTCCCCTCGTTTCCAATTGGTGTCTTTCCCTCTTTGAGTATACACCAATACTTCTTCACTTTTGAAAAGGTTCTCATTCTTCCCCTGTTTTTATCGTCATTTTCTTTTATCCTGTGTTGGCTGTCTTTCTTTTCCTCTACTGGTATCTTTTTCAACATTGTTATTCTGGTTCTTGGGACTTGTTTTAACTAACTCCTATTATTGAGGTGGGTGTTGTTCGATATTTCAGTAGGAAATTACCTATCAGTAGTTGCAAATTCTTCTGACTATCAATTTTCTGATCTCTATATTATAGTCCCTTCATCAGACACATCTTCATAGTTTATATTTGTTTTTAGTCATTCCATTTGAATATTGCTGTAATGGTGGTGAGAACGTACATTTTATCCCATTTGATTTATAGAACGGTGGACCGTTGTCAGAAACTATTCTGAGATATTAAAACATACAAAACTTTGGGGTAATTTTTCTATAGTTTTTTCCGCATTTATTCTGCTGCGCATGATGTACACATCTAGCCATTTGCTATGACTATCGACAAATAATAATACACTAATAATACTCTTTGCAAAAAATCTACGTGGATTCTTTTCGTGCATCGGGAGTGGTCACCCAGTATATGTTGGGTCCAAAATATGCACTTTTTCGTGAAGGGTAAAAACCTGAACTACGTGCAAAATATTACTTTTATATGGCTCTTGAGTTAAAGCAAATATAGGCAGGTGCTCGCCCTGTATATATGTGATCGAAATACGTTTGGCATGAAAAATATCGTCTTCCTCTAACAAAAGGTTTTTGAGCTTTACCGCCAACATACGAACAGACATACGAACAGATAGACAGATAGAATTGAGAAAGCATGTTTTTCGTCATTTAGGGACCCTGATATGCGAAGACCTGAATAAATCTTGGAACGTGTTTTTTTACGATTACAATGCTTTCTTTCGTTTTTTACTTCTCTCGTCTAAAAGACGAAGGAAGTATTGTAACCGTGAAGAAATCACATTCCAAGATTTCTTTAGATCTTCACTTTTAAGGGTCACTAGATGACGAAAAACTTGTTTTCTTAATTTCCTCAGTCTTTCTGTCTGCCCGTCTATTAGCAGTGTAGCTTAAAAACTACTTGGGGGAAAACGATAACTTTGCATGCAGATTAGATGTCTACCTGGCACGAAACGGAATATATTTTCTGTCAAATATATACAGGACGAACACCTTAAAAAATAAAATGTTTGTTTTTCCTTCAACTCGAGAACTACTAGTTAAATACAAGTAATATTTTGCATATAGCTCAGGTTTTAACCCTTCATGAAAATATGCATATTTTGGACCTAACACATACAGGCAGTACACTTAAAAAAATAGAATTCTTTCGTATGTATGCATGTATTATCTGTAACCTCTTACCTACTGATGTAGATGCTTGTTCTTGGTCGCTTGCGTTTGGCGATACAGTACTCAACTTGGCTGAGTTACGGGTTACAAAGCTGGCGCGCGCCTTTCGTGCTTGTGTAGCAACCATTGTGTTAGGTGTGTGCTTTGGTGATGTGTTGACCCTGTTACTCTATCTCTTAGGTCTGTGGTTCTGAGTAGAGCACAGTTAATTTGGTGGCTAACTGTGAATGGTCTCACCAATTCCAATACCGATCTGCTGCGAAAAAAATCCGCCCACAGTGGAATTCGAATCGAGGACTTGCTTAATGCAAGAATAACTCTATTGGCTGCGCTATTCGGCTTGTTCTTTTTTATATATTTTCAAAATTTTTGTTTCAAAACTTCCACTTGCGAGAGAAGAACTGAGTGAAGTTCTTTACTGATTTTTAGATTATTCAAAAAAATATAAAGTTATGGCAGTGCTTTATTGAGGTAAACTACTGAAGATATATGTACAAAAACTTAATTTCAGTTCATTACTCTATCAACAATGTGATTAATTCTCTTTTTTACTTTTCTTTACAGTTACTACTTGAGTTTTCTTGCAGAATATCAAGTTAACTACTTTATAGAAACAAAATAGTGCAATTGAACCAAGACTAGCTGCAAATGCCACGACATCCAAAAGCAGGTATTGATACCAGTTCAAATTTAAGGCTGCAGTTTGCAAATGAGGAGCCCCTCGATGGCGAAGCACGTAGTCGATCCAAAAGATGGCAGTGTCTATAGGTTTCATGGGTTGGTCGTGCATTAATTTAGATCTCATTTTCGCGTTTTGAGCATATCTGGAAGTAGATGAAATGAGCTTTGGAGTTTACTGTGCATATCCTGTTCTTACTGTGGATTGTTTAAAATCTTCTCCAATGCGCGGCCGAAGGACTTTTCTGTCAGTTGCTTGTAGGGAACGCCTACACCATAACCGGCGATCTCCGCGTTGGCCACGTTCATTTCCTGGTCTCCGAATATTGGTATTCCAACAATTGGAACTCCATGGTAGATTGTTTCAATCGTGCTTAGCAAACCTCCATGAGTAATGAAGAGCTTGATGTTGGGATGAGCTGAAAATGTTGAATGCCATTTACAATGCAAAACACTCTCTATAAATTATTCACCTAAGATATCTTGTTGTGGCAGCCACTTCCCCAGTTTAACATTTGGAGGCTGTCTTGGCAACGTCTCGTCCTCCCATTTCCACAAGACCTTTTGCTTAAGTTTGGAAAATACTTTAAGTATAGCGTCGCGTTTCTCCGCAGCCATCTCCTTGCTCTTCAAATTTGACCCCATGCTGAAAAATATAGCCCCATTCTTGGCACTATCCAGGTACTCCTGCAGATCCGTCGGCAGCTGTCCGGGCTTGTTGACGTGGTAGCCTCCAATTTCAATCATGTTGGGCACGTGTGGCACCGAAGGGCTCGTGCTGATGTGCGAGTTTAACAAAATTAAAGAGGCGTTGTAGTACAGATCGTACAAATGAGGAGCGCTCGGGAAGAACTTGTGCAACAGCTCGTTGTGCTTTGGAAACGTGTACAGGTGGCTGAAGAGTACAGTGCTGGTGTAAACGAGGGTGTTGTAGACTCTCTCAAAGAAGTTCATCTGGCTGGAAAGGCTGAGGTAAGAGTCGGGGACGTAAGACGGAGGACCTGGGTTGGCTGCCTGTAGATTTGTCCATCGTGCAGTCCCGATAGCGCTCACCATGACGCATGGGGCTTGGTAGTGGTGGCAGAAGCCCCTGAAGGCTTCGTTAAGAAACTGTTCTATTATCACCAAGTCGAATTTCTCGTCAGATCGTAACAGTTCCTGCACGCTGGTCTGGTTTAACGTCATTTCGATGAAGATCAGACCCATCAAGTCCAGCCAGAGTACTCGCCTACAATGTTCATGTCCATCATTTTAAGGTGGGTGGTTAAGGTGTTCGTTAGAAATTACACACACGAATAACTACACCACTTTTAATATTCTTTATTTAACGCAACGGATTACAGACATAAAATTAAATGTGCGGATTTGCTACTATCCTATTACAAGTGTGGATCGAATAGGTCTTGTTAATCAGCATACATGTGAGCGTTTGTGGATCTGACACTTAGCTCCTGAATGCTTCAGTAAGTATGAGATTAATTTTAAACGCATTGAGGAATTGACTCTTTGCGTGTCTGTTTAACCAAAGTGGTTTAACATGCGAAGACCTGACGTTCAACCCCATCGCTCTGGTTTATATACCCATGTTATACAATTTACACAATATACAAAAAGGATTTTCTATTCTAGTCACAACAATGGTACAACACTTTCACTTGGGACGCAACGGTTGGAGGTTTTATGAGTTTATGACACCACTTGAAATTCACTAGATTTTTACAGCTGCAGTTTTGTATTGTGACTTCACTTTCGCTTCTGATTTAGAAAAGTGTATTTTAAGAAACCCTTTTAGTTCGAGGGACGTTGAATAATTTCTCTCGGTTGAATTCCGCCCACAAATCACCTTTTTTAACTGCGTGCATCCGTTTGCTAGAAAGTTTTCTAATGGTACTTAAGCTAACTGCTTGCATTTCACAAATATTTATTGCGGACTGGCACTGTTTATTCTATAGGCGAGCTTCCTTTCTTTGGAATTCTTACGCTAACTGTTGACAACGAGTTATTGCGATTTATGGCTCCACTACAATTTCAAACATGTTCTGACGTTTATCTGAAAAGGAACGATGGAGATTTAATAACAATATACGAATTGTCTAGTAAAAGATGTGTCTGACCTCAAAATTAGTCTTAATCTTATCTTGATTTTCGAAACAAAAACCAAGATTGAAGTTTTGTGACCAATCTGACATCAAGGCTCGAATAAAAAATATATAACTATGCTGCATCTTGCAGACGACCAGGACAAAGAGGTAATAAAGGAATATAATAACTGGCGGTTGCAAGTTAACTATGAGAAGACCAGGCCTGTAACCAGAAAGTAATTTTAGGAGGTGCTCATGGGATTTCACGGGACAATTTTGTTTATAGTAAAAATCTAAATACAACCTTTATATGAGATCATTTCTGCAAAATTTCCTAATTTACAAAATATCGGCAAATGAGTTATCTTATGCGAGTGGTTCTAATTTTAATCAAGAATCTATTCTACAATGCTGCTTTTGTCTAAATTGGCTGTTTGCTATATAAAAGATGGGGTGTAGTCACCACACGAGTTCTTTTTAATGCTTGTAAAAATTTAATTTTTCAAACAACTATAAAGTTAACGAGGAAATTTGTATAAACATTTAATTATGCATTTCTTTCGAAAACTATTTTTACAAAAAAAAACTGCAAACAGAAGTTGTAGATAATTTCATAATATATGATCTTGTTCTAAAGAATATCGTTTTTATCAAAGAATTCTAAAACTTTCCCGGAAAATGAAAAAAACCCATAACAGTAAAGTACCACTTCGGGTTGGCCAATTTTAGCCAAAAATCACTGCGATCTGCAAATTTATATTGAAAACAGATATGCGTATAAGGTTAGTGGTGGAAATTCTCTAGGGGTGCTCAAATTGTCCCAGGAGGTGCCAAGCACTCCCTGGTTACAGGCCTGAAGAATACAAAATACGTTTGTATTGGAGCACCGTGCCACGACCTGACATTCAATGGAGAGCAAGTACTTGAAGCTTGCGAAGAATGTACGTAGCTGGGAATGAAAACAACGAATATGGGGAGAACGGAGAAAGAAATTCAACGCCGAATTTCGAAAGAAAGGAGAGTTATTTATTGGATGTCTAAATTAGGTATGACAAATATATCAAAATCTGCAAAACAGATTATGATTCTTAGAAATGGATTTCTGGCGACCAGACAGAGTTAGGAATGAGAAATAAGAGAAATAATAGGCATCGATATATCAATAACGAAGGATATACAACAAAAACAACTGCGCTGGTATGACTATGTTCAGAGGATGAGTGAGAGAGAGAATAGCCAAGCAAGTACTACAGTGGATACCAATGGACTGTAGACAAAAGGGGAGCTGTGTCTGAAAGAAATGTAGTTCCCAATGATTGGAACGATCGAGATAGATGGCAGAGAGGAACGCTATTAAATGGACATATACAGCTTGTATTTAAAATGTAGGTCACACTTTCATGTGCGAGTAGTACGTGTAAAAATAAAGCAGACTATTGGAAGATATGTTCTTAACCAAACAATTACCGAGCTACTGGGCGTTGAAATGTAGTTTTTAGCTCTGTAGTGGTTTTTTTGTGGAGGCTGGAGGAAAGTTTGTAACGTTAGCCCACGCATCAAATTTACCTACGGCAAAAATAGTGTGCTGTAAATTTGAATGGCGCCAATATCCCCGTTACAATCTGCACTCACATTTCCATAGCGTTCGGATTTTCGGTAAGGCGATCTTAGCCGCTATGCGCAGACGTAGCGTAAACCGGTACGCCACGTAATTCTTTCTTCGAGCCTCTCTAAAAATGACCCGATAACGAGGTGGCCGAAGAGTATAAAAGAATAATCTGCAGCTAGTTAACTTCACTTGAGAACCTGACTTCCAGATCCTGACTACAAGCTTGTTACGATTTATTTGCGCATTAGTTTGCGCGCACTTAGTTTATATTTCACGCACTTAGCCTACTTTTGGCTTGCAGCCCGGAAAGTAAAAGTTGCAATTGTTTCCTCGGCGTTCTTTTCCGGCTTGTCTGTATTAGCGCCATGAATCCAGTTAAAGTATTTTCAAAGTGTTCAGTGAATGTATGGGCATGTAGTTTGATTTTTGATAAATTATAAATTAGGGACTTTTCAATCCCACGCCATTGTTGGCGGATTCTACGCTTGCTGATTTACTTCATTCGCAAATAGCCCAGAACATCTCGGGGAAAGTGAAGGAAGTAACTTCACCGTATAGTAGTCAGCGAGGAGCCGTAGAGCGGAGTTTGGAGCTAACAGAGCTTTCGTAGCATCTGGATGCGGATGTCACTCAGGGCATTATCTTGAACCGTTCATATTTTCAGTCGGGGCCGCTTCACACCTGTTGCGTGCATTTCTTAGAGCGCAGCAAGGGACTTGACTTCGGAACATACCTTCAGGTTAAAGTTTCCCCTTTGTTTAAACATTTACTGGCGACCAGTGCTCTGTCGCTTTCAGCTCCGTTCAGGCATTTTTGATGATTGAAATCCTGATGTGAACTAGGGAATATACAGTTCGCTCCGCGAGCTTTGTACCTGGAAGCTCACTAAATATTTCTCCTCAATCCACGTAGTAGACATCGCTGTATAAGCGCCTTGCAAACTATTGCCTTATTTTAATGTGTGCGATAATATTGTTCGCTGTATTGTGAACTTGTATTAAGATTTATACGTTTTGTTTTGAGGTGCTTCGTAACTTGTTGGCCTATGTTTATGTTTGTTAATCTACGTCAACCTGCGAATAACCACCTGTCTTTTATATATGAATCAATGACTATTATACAGTGATACCAGCTTTGTGGTTTTGATTTTGTTGCTGCTACCTGTATTTGAGTTGAGCTTCTCTTTCAGAATATTTTCTGCTACTTACGAATTCTCGTTGAATGTCTAGATACACTTATCTTTTATTGGTAAAGATTCGTTGGTGCCCTTTTGGCTTTAATCATTTGCGTTAGTAATTAAAGAGCTGCACGCCGTCCTCCTGACTAGCCGGTCGGCGATTGTATCCAAGTAGTAATAAAGTTTGTATTGTTTTGAAAGAATTGGCGACAAATCGTTTGGATGCTAACAATCTCTAAGCCTCTTCAGGGCTTAGCTCATTTGCCCTGCTCCTTTCCCTCTACTTGGCGGTTTCCATCTCGCTAAAGAATTCCTGTATCTGTATAGTGACGGTGGACTCGGTTGCCGTTTCGCGATTTCCTTCACCTGCTCGCACCAGCTGATAGGCCCCGCTAATATTGTCATAACCTCTTTAAGAAATTAACATAAAACACGGTTTATCAGAATATTAGGAGAAACCACCAGATCGCCGGCATAATTCAGATACCTCGACGCAGGTAATTAGCCCGTCTGCCGTGAACTAGGACCGACCTTGATCTTCCAGCGCTCACCGGCGATTCTAGCTGCAAAGAGCCGGACTTTGTAAAAGGTAAAAATGTCCAGTTAATATTATTCCGAGTGGCCCAAACTTATTCACAAAAGATGTATGACGTGCAGCCAGGCTTTATACACTCGCCGTAAACATAATAGACACCGTAAAACACCTTTTGTTATTGAATTTGTTCGCCCGTAGACTATCAATAACAAACGCCATTTTTGCCGGCGCAAATATAGTCTGTTTCAGATCTGTCGGTTCCAGTACACCAGGGCTACGGATTATCCGCGCCTACCTGCTCTGAACTTTCTTTGAGAGGATCCAGGGTTAGCAACCGGGCCAAACCAAAGTGCCGAAGGAATTTTATTTTATAATATTTATGTACATAACATTTTTTCTTAACTAAGAATTATGTTGTATATACTTAACACACTATACAATTTACTTCTACACTGTGTTATTCCTGTATTTTATACGTTTAAGTAGAACGGATCCTGGGCATATGAGCTTTACCCGAGGCAACCAGTTTGAAACTAAATTCAGCGAATTTTGGTCAAGTTTACATAAGCCCCCTTCGCGGAACTTGAAATTAAATTTAAAATTTTCGCCAGTTTACATGTTAATGACATTTACATGTTTAAAATTTTGATTGTTGGTTTGCTTACGAGATACAGTTTAAAAAAAATCTGCTCGCCCCTGGAATAAATATGTATGTATGTATGTATTATCATTACCCTCATTTTACCTTGCGGTGTAGAGGCTGGTGCTTCATGTGCTTGCATCTGGCCGTACAATGCTCAACTTGCCCCGGATTCGAGATACAAAGTTGGAGCGCGCCTTTTGTGCTTGCACAGCAACCATTGTGTGAAGTGTGTGTCATGTTTATGTGTTGACCTTGTTACTCTATCTCTTAGGTCTGTGGTTCTGAGTAGAGCACAGTTAATTTGGTGCCCAACTGTGAATGGCCTCACTGAGCCCGATTCTAATCGACAAGGATACGGAAAAATTCCGACCCCAGCGGGATTCGAACCGAGGACCTGCGTAATGCAAGCCTGGCGCTAACCCATCTGCGCCACGCAGCTTCTCCCCTGGAATAAATAATTTTAATATAAGTATGCCAAAACGTGATCTTTAATAGCACCAATAAACTAAAATCGACTAAGGGGTTTTTGAGATACGTAATCATTTCAGTTTTTGCCTTAACTGGGCTTTATTTTTTTTCTTGAAAACAAAGCGAGATACAAAAAACTCGGGAGGCAAAATAAGTTGTATTTTTAGTTGCTTTATTAAAAAAATATGAAAATTGCAAAAAATCTGCTGGGCGTAATTTTGTTGTGAAAAAACCTAACCGACATTCTCCGTGGGCACGCTCTTGAAATTACTAAATCAACTGTAATAGGTCCAAAAAATACCTCATAAAGTTATAAACAAACTGTAAACATTTTATTAAAATCATTCAAAGCGTTTTTTAGATAACAATAAAAAACTGATTTTTAACACCCTGTATCTCGGAAACGAAGCGTTTCCGGACCCATGTTTATTAGGACTTTTTTATGTGTATTGATAAGATCTATAAGTGGCTAAAATATCCGAACGTATTTTTTAAACACCCTGATAAGTTTCGGAGTTCTCATTTTTTTAAGATTATATTTGTTGTAGTAAAGACTCTTTGACGCCCTTGGCAATTTTATATTGAAAATCAGCCTTGTATAAGAAATCGACGGGCTTCACTGTAGTCGCTTGGTAATTTAAAATTCGTCAAAAGCTTACGTATTAGTGGGTATAATGCATGTTATGGATTACACCAACGAATCGAAATATTTAATTAAACAGGCTCTAGCAAAGTATATAATTTCACTCTTCGTTTGTCCGATATATACATAATAAGATTTAACAAGAAATAATTTTTGAGTAGACAATATCGCTTAATAGTTATTTAACCAACAAGTGCGTTAATCGCCCATTAACAATTTTTTCGTTGACCACAAAATATTTTTTATGGTGCAAAATTTGATTAATACAACTAACCTCCATGCAAAATATCACCAAAACGTCAAAATCGCAAAAACAGTTAATTAATTAAAAAGAGTGTATTAATAAAAAATGGTGTATTAATGACATCTATTAATCCATCTTTTTTTAGGAAAAATCTCAAAAACAGTTAATTAATGAAAAAGAGTGTATTAATCAAAAATAGTGTATTAATCAAAAATAGTGTATTAATGACATCTATTAATCCATCCTTTCTACATCCCTCGTCTGAAACACGAAGGAAGTATTGTAATCACGAAAAAATCACCTTCCGAGATTTTCTCAGATCTTCACGTTTCAAGGTCCCTAGATGACGAAAAAGAGGTTTTCTCAATTCCGTCAGTCTGTCTGTCTGTCAGTCTGTCTATCCGTCTGTCTGTCTGTTAGTCTGTCTGTCTGTCTGTCTGTTGGCAGTATAGCTCAAAAACTATTTGTCGGAGGAAGACGATATTGTGCATACATATTATATATATCTACCTCGCATGAAACCAGTACAATTTCATACAAATATATACAGGGGGAGCATCTTAAAAAAATAAAATTTTGTTTATTTTTGTGTTAATTTTGAAATAAAAGGAAGTAATAACTTTTACATAGATCAGGTTTTACATTTGCCGAAAATAAGACTCAACCGATAAAGAATAATGTCACAAAAAAGTAAATTTTTTTAAACTATAACACCGTGACGTTCAACAAAGGTGCGCGACGGACGTATCTGGAAGAGACTCGGTAGCGCAGTTAGAATTTCGCCGGAGTTAGATCCGGTGCGGATATGCGGTTAGAATCGAGCAATCTGCAGAGCTGCAGATGTGGCAGGTTCAAATCCCAGCGGGATAATTTTTTTTTAAATTTGAAAATGTATTTAATTACAAACGTGAAGATATTTTTACTTCTAACTTAATTTGATTTTTAAATTATTTAGTATCACAATGTCGACGAGGGAAGTTTTGAATAAAGCCCTTCATAGATTTTTTAGGAAAAATAATTCACTAATATTGAAATTAACAAGCGGTCAACGAAAAAATTATTTCTACTCTCATTTCTCAGTATGTGATCGTCTTCGTTTGAAACGGGCATCTTTGTAACAGCAATTTTTTTTATTTTTCTCAGTCTTCGGCTTCGTTTCATAATTTTCATGTCTCGTGCATTAACATCAACTTTTAGCACTTGTTGCATACATAGCTATTTTCTACGACCACTACTAAAAGTAGGCCTTTTAGCGCTAGCTTTTTTCACTAAGTGGCGGTTTATAATTTAGCGTGTTTAAAATGAGATCAGCTGTTCACTTTTAGCCCATTTGCTAAAAGTGAAGTGAGGTTATAAAAATACAATTTCGAACTGGAAGTGAGGTTGTAAAGTTATTCTAGTTACTTCTTGCGTTAGAGGTAAAGTGTTTTTTAAATAATTAAAGCGTTATGTAATGAATAAAGTCAGATGTGTACTATTATAATTACTGATACTCATCAGAAACGATACTACTTAAAGTTTACGTAACTTTGAAACTATTCAATTAGGCTATAATTATGTACTTAGCGATAGCACAAAATTGAAGTTTTTACTTATTTTCAAGGCTGTAGCTTGGAGACCAACGTATCGGCGAATTGTGTACGTTAAAAACGCACTTTATTTTTTATCTCGAAAGCCGCAGCTGATAGTTTTGCCGATAAGCTATTTTCCTCGAAGCCTATTTTCGTCTATGGATAATCGAACATTTGTAACATTTGCAATGGCATGGCGTTACCTTCGGACGGCAAATTGAATTTCAACTCGATGGTCCTCAGATTCTTGATGGGCTTTTCGGGCTGATGATGGTAACTTCATGGCGATAGCTGAATGCCGGCGCATGGAACACGCCGAGAATGCGAGCGCTGCGAACGCCGCATGTTGAAAATGCACACACCAAAAGCACTGTTAATAAAGATTTCATGCTGAGCATAATGGGTTCCATCAATCGTGTACAGATCACTAAAAATGCTTGTTGTAGTGAATCACTTAACGATATCAGCGGGAATTTTGAGGTGGGGAAGCTGCTTTACTACTTTTACGTATTTAGTGAGGACATAGTCTATCGTACGGTTTTCGTCAGGTTTCCTAATAGTCACAGTATATTGGCTGTGACCGGTTGTGACCTTCACACTCATTGGCACAACATGTTGAAATGTGCTGTAATTTGTTTGTTTATAAGAATAGAACTAACGGGATATAGATTGCAGTAACTCGGCAAGACCATTGCAAAAACAGGGCTAATTAGCACATGGCCATTGTGGTGTTTGATGAATGACAAAATCACAAATAGTCAGTATTAAAGAACTTAATATACAGGGTGTCCAAGATAAGGAGGGCCAGTATGGGTATCTCGTTAATTGTAAGATATACAAATTTGATTAAATGAGAAGAAAGTTGCGCAATCAAAGGACTAACAAAATGACGCCTAGAAATCCTTGATATGATTTGTCGTTTTTGAATTATCTCAAAAAACCGAATTTTTGGATCTTCTATTTCATTTTTTCTGGCGTTAATATTAAAATTACTGCGAAAATGATTAAACTTTTTTATAGCAACTTCTAGTGGACTTAATGACTACGTTATAAAACATTTTGTTTGACATTTTGTCTTCGAGAAACCATCATCAACTTATTTTTTTTAAATACGGTCCTGATTTTCTGATGAATTTATGAAACCGTTTTTATTCTGAATTCAACAGTGTACCACACATTATGGTTTAATTACGTTTCGAGTCTTTTTTGACCATCATTAAGAAATTTTTGGATATAGACCTGTGTTCTAGAGCATTTCATACGTTTCAGGGTTTGTAATTTAAAGAAAGAAGTAATGAGCCTCACTGAATGTTTATACTCGTAAGTAAGAAAATAATCAATACATTAAGTACCGACTATTGAAAATTATTGGTATTCCAAGAGCAAACGTGATATTGTAACAGTGGGTCGTTTCAACAGATTAGGAATTTAATGAGAGGCTGGTAGTTATGTAAATAATTTATTTCACAAGTGTAATATACGCCGAGCCAAGCGTAAGCTTCCCCAAAATAATCTACAAAGACAGTTATTAAGGCGATGCACAAAATAATCGAACAAACACTCACCTACAGCAGGTATTAATACGCAAAAAGCCTTTTGCGGCACTAGAATTACCAGGAAGCGGTAGATAATTAATTGGTAAGCTAACACAGTGACCTGCCAGCCAGCGCAACTCGAGCACCACCAAATTCCCCAAAATTCTAGCAAGGTAGGTACTACACGGCAGAGCTGGACATGCGCGTGCAACACCCAAAACGCAATACTTTGCTATAATATTAAGAATTAAAACATTCACTGTGGCTCTTTACTTCTTTTTTAAATTAGAAAAGCTAAAACAACGTATGAAATGATCTAGGACACAGGTCCGTATCCAAAAATTTCTTGATGGTGCTCTCCAAGGACTCTAAACGTAATTTAACCATAATGTGTGGCACATTATTAAATTGAGAATAAAAAGGGCTCCACAAATATGGCATTAGAAAATCAGGACCGTATTTAAAAAGAAATGAAGTTGATGATGGTTAGTCGAAGACGAAACGTCGGATAAAAAAATTGATAACGCAATCTTTGAGTTCGTGAAAAGTTGCTATAAAGAAGTTTTGTCAATTTCGCTCTAACTTTAATATTAACGCGAGAAAAAAATTAAATAGAAAACCAAAACTTCGGTTTTTTGGGATAATTCAAAAACGAAAAATCATATCAAGGGTTTTTAGACTTCACTTTGTATGTCCTTTAATTGTGCAACTGTTATTTTCGTGAGATTGCGAGCTTTGCGACAGCTTACAGGAGTCCCGTTTAGTGCATGAATACCTGAACTACCTTAAGGTTTTATACTTTCAAAGGTACAGGAGAATTCGTGCTGACGTGGAAAGCCTTCTAACATGGCACAGATTCTAGGTTTCTGGAAAACTGGCCGGCTGTGGATCGATACTTACCTGGATTCTCACAATGCTTTATGGTTTGCTGCTATTACTTTGTACGTGTCAAAAAAAGAGAAGGATATAATAACAAAACAATATTACATTACTCACCTGGGCCCAACTGGCTCAAATTATAGACAATTCTGAAGCGAGCTGACTCATAAACATTTAGTGGGTGTTTATTATAATTACTGGCTGCTGACGTCACGATGGCAATACAAGAACGCGAATTGCGTACTACGGTGCAATTTACAGTTGATAATTTGAATGACTCCAAGTGGCCTACAGCTGCGCGTGGGGTGACCTCAATAAACACAACAAAAGGAAAGCAAGTCTCAATTATTCGCTGAAGGTGTACTTAACTCTCCATTTCGTCACAATTCAATCCGATGCAAATACATATAATCTTTAATATAACTGAAAGCGGTAGGTGTCGACGTCCCGGGATGATGCCTGGGGTTTCGGTCTCAGCTAGCCAAAAAAATTGCAAGTGTGGTTGCGAGGAAGGGGGCTACTGCATCCAACAGCAGTGCGAGCAGGTTTCAATCTCATAATGACAAGAGGACAACAAGATGGTAGGCGACTACAGCAAAACAAATTCGACGAAAGTCGCCTTAAGAGAATCGGTACGTCATAGATACCTTGAGGATGTGCTTATTAGATCGGTGTTGTTAACTTAGTAATGCCAAATCGCCAAGTTGACCTATAATTACGGAATATAAGCACATGCGTATTTTATGCTGTACACCTATATAACAAACCGACTCAATCGTGGGTTCAGAACGGAGGTCTTTATTACAACAACTGAACACGTAATCTTTACAACAATAGAACAATGAGTCAATGAGTTGTTTTATTTGGTTTCTGTTGTTTTGAAATTGATCAGAATGTCTAGTGGGATATTGAATTGTTTTGTAATAGATACAGAGATGAACGATAATTTCACGACTGTGATTGATTTAAAGTGTCATGTTACGATACTTTTGGAGCGTCCCCCGTAGTATTGAACTTTTGCTAATTTTTGCATGCTTTAAACTAGGTATAATTAGCTGTATCTTATTTTTAATTATTTTCCTATAATTATCAAGCAGTTTGGTAAGCAACTCTTCGAATAATTACCCATATTCTACTAATTAAATTGATTTTGGTCATATTCCTACAGATATTTGTATATGGCGCCTAGGCAACCCCTGTTGCAAATTATTCTGCACTATTCTATTTGTTGCTAGATAAAGGATATCGCTTCTTGCAGTCACATTTTTCAGGCTGTTTTTTTTTCGCATCTTCTGGCCCAAAAATTTTGGAAAGTTTTGATAACTGGTAACTGGTGGATTTTTGTGTTCTTTCCCATTTTAAACTTGGTGCAGGCTGCTAGTGCCTCGGCCGTGTGCTTAAATTTGCGAGCTAATTAGTATAGCTCAGCTCCGTTTTGATTTTTCGGAGGACCTACGAAGCACATGTGCCCTTAAGACGTTCGTATTTGATTTGGTTATACGTACGTCCTTCGCAACTGCGGATTCGTTTGAGGCCAGCATTGTTTCTGCCCTTTCTTCTGGCTCAATTTCAGCGTGAGGTAAGATAAGGCCAGTGTCTTCTTATTTGGGACTCATTTGGGCGTTGTGCATTATAGCCATTTACTGTCGGATGCTTGTTCCTGTAGGATACGATCTTGGGAGAGTCTGGACGCTTCCTGCGAGAGGTTGAACTCCTCCCTGAAGAGGCTTAGCATTGCTTGTTCGGCTGCACCCTGCGGGCATCCAAACCGTCGATTTGGGCTCCCGAAATTATCGAGTTGTCAAGGAGTTCTGCAATTCCTGGGAGCTACGCTAGAGAGTGTAGCATTGCACTCACCTGCGACATATTCACCGCTTTCCTGGCCCGCTTGGCCTTCCGCTACGACTGCCGAAACCCTCGCTGCTTTAGCCGGCTTCGCCCTTTCAAGCCAACAGGAAGGTCAGGATCCGACATGTTTTTACTACAGGCAAGAAACTGATATAGCTATTTGCGCCTGGTGTATTTTATAGTTAGCCAGTAGTATCTCGTCTCATTAATAGCTAGGACATGTGCGATAATTTTTGGCATAGCAATGCTTCGTCTAGTTAGTTATTAGTGCATGCTTTTGTATAGATCTGATGCGTTATTATAATAGGGCTCTTGCAAATTTCGAGCATCCATTTTGTGCATTTTAGTGAGCTTTATCGAATAATTAATCGAGCTTACCCGAGTTTGTGAAGGCAGCTCTGCGGCTTAATAGCCCCGAGCCACGGCTTCTCTGCCGAACCTACGAATTTTACAGATTAGTCAGCCTTTATGCCGCTGCCTTATTTGCATTTATGTGCAGCCTGGCAAATTAATGTCAGAACACTTACTAGTGTCCGGTTTCGGTGGTTCCGCCGAGGACTGGGGTTTCGCCGGCCGCCGCGCCCCATCGAGCTTCCCTGCAAATTGTATGTTAGATCTTTCGTTCAATTATTTCAGATTTAAGGTTGTACTTACTGCTCGTTGCCTGCGGTTTGTTTGTTATACATTCACTTATTTCGTCGCCATTTGCTGTCAGCCGTCTGACGTTTGCCGCGTTGTTTCGATGTTGATAGTGGCTAGAGTAGCGACATCGGTAGTCGATTGCTTCTGCAGTTTCAGTTCATGACTGATTAATCTCGGGTTAGTAGCGATTGTGTCATAAGGCCCGCCGCCGGTAGAATAATTGTCAATTCCGCGTTATTGTACTTTATTTGCGAGTCTCTACGTAGGTACAAGTTTGCCGAAGGTTTATTCAAGCGATTGCTTTAGTGTTCATTTATGTACCTGATGTATTTCCACTGAGAAATTTACCCTGCTTTTATATGGCCATAAATCCTGGTAGTTTTGACCTTTAGAAATTTTGAATACTTATTTTAGGATCTTTCTGAGCTGATATTCGGTGTTTCGCATCAGCTGAGCGCTTGCATAACCTGGCTCTGCTTTGCCCTGCCTCACGGGGTCTATTCTAGTTTTTTTTGTAAGTCAATATTCGCTACGCTTCCTTTAAACCTCGCGTTATTTTATGCTTTCGCGGAATGTCGGCACCTGAGTAGGGAGTTCGACTGATTTGTGCCGTGCTCGAAATGTTTTAGTGCGTTAGCCTATTTATATATATTAATAGCCCCCTTTATTGTTTTTTTATGTACTTATATTTAGTTTATATTTTTGAAAATCTAGTATTGTCGATGATTAGCAATATTCTTTTTTTAAATGATCTATACTTATATGTTTGCGGGTTTGCGATGCACTATAGTACCCACCAATATTTAAAATAAAGCTGTGATCTATTCATTGGTTGTTGGTTTGCTTATTTTTTTTTTGATCTGCTGGCAATTGTCCTTACCTTGTGTACGGTCCGGCATAAGGATTGGATCTGAGTCGAGGACCTGGCGCCCTCTCCTATTTTTTTTTCAGCATAGCTGGAACCCTGCGACCCTCGCGGCGAGCTAGCCCAACTTGGCCCGTAATTACCAGCCGGCAAAATAACCAATATAACTTTCGCCAAAAGGTAAGGCCGACCCTCTATCTTTCCTTACAGTCACTATGCGTGTATCTTATGTCGCATTTAGAACAAGTAGATAATTATGTACTAACTGAAGGTATACTACTCTAAAACCATTAGTTAATTATTCCAACAAGCTAAAGTGCATGGAAACCAAGATCTGAACAGAACATTTATCAGTCTAAATTAGAAGGATTGTGTAGAAGTTCTGCACTAAAAAGCCAGTCAAAGTTTAAATAAATAAATGATGTACTCGAACAGGGTAAAGTTTGATAGAAATCAGTACCAACGCAGTGTCACCATTTTCATAGAAGTTAAAGAGGTACCTAGATATTTAAAACAAAATTATATTAATATAAAAAGTATTCACAGTCTCAGTTTCATATATGTAAATTTACAAATACTGCTCTAGTTTAATATCAGTTCTTTTTCTTCTGTGGGCCAACCTTTCTGTCCTTTTTGGAACCACACAATTTTTTTATAATTTTGCAGGACATATACAAAGTTACTAACGCAACTGCTCCTATAAAAGCTACTACATCTAACAGCAAGTACTGGTACCACGCTAAGTTTAGGGCAGCAGTTCTCAAGTGGGGAGCTCCTCCGTGGCGCAACACATACTCGACCCAAAAAACTGCCTTGTCGAGAGGTTTAATGGGTTGATCGTGCATGACTCGGGATCTTTTTTTAGCATTTTCGGTGTACCTGGAAATTATAAACGTAGATGGAATACCTCAGGGTTATAACTCTTTCATACCTGGGATCGCCCAGTATTTTTTCCAAAGCTCGTCCGAACGTCTCCTCCGTTAGTGCTTTATAGGGGACCGTTAGTCCATACCCAGCAATCTCTGCGTTGGCGACGTTCATTTCTTGGTCTCCGTATATAGGAATGCCGACGATGGGCACACCATGGTAAATTGTCTCAATAGTGCTGAGCAAGCCTCCGTGTGTTATGAAAAGTTTAATGTTGGGATGAGCTGAAACATTTTGTAAATTATGAGGTGAAGCAAGAACAGTCGGAAGGTTATTATAGGTATGCTTACCCAATATATCTTGTTGAGGCAACCATTTACCCAGTTTGACATTTGAAGGTTGGCCAGGCAGCTTCTCATCCTCCCACTTCCACAACACTTTCTGTTTCAATCTGGAAAAGACCTTCAGAATAGCTTCCCGCTTCTCCTTGGCCATGTCCTTACTCTTCAGGTTAGAACCCATGCTAAAGAAGATAACCCCATCCTTAGCACCGTCCAAATAGTCCTGCAGATCTTTAGGCAACTTCTTCGGCTCGTTCACGTGGTAGCCCCCAATCTCCACCATGTTGGGCACATAGGGCACTGGAGCGTTGGTGCTGACATGAGAATTGAGCAACATTAGAGACGTGTTGTAGTAAAGCTCGTTTAGATGGGGGGCATCGGGGAAATATTTGTGCAAAATCTCGTTCTGTTTCCTGAAAGTGTACAAGTGGCTGAAGACGGAGGCTCCGACATAGACGAGGGAGTTGTAAACCCTCTCCAAGAAGTTCATATTGGTTGAAAAGGTTAAGTATATGTCGGGAACGTAGGAGGGCGGCGCGGGGTTGCCAACTTGGGGGTTTGTCCACCTGGACGACCCGACGGTGCTGACGGTGACACACGGGGAGTTGTAGTGGTGGCAAAAGCCTTTGAACGCCTCGTTTAGGAACTGCTCTATTATCACCAGGTCGAAATCTTCGCCCGATTTGAGGAGATTTTGCACGCTGGTCTGGTTGAGGGTCATTTCTGTCAGGGAGAGCCCCATCATGTCTAGCCAGATAACCCTGTGGAAGATGCTGGTGTCTGCTTCCTCGAACATGTTTTTCGGAGCTGAAAGAACAGTTTGTTTTCATATTAAAACAGCGACTGGCTACTGTTAGTTGCTTGAGGGATGTGAGGCAATAGCAAGGTAATACTTATACAGGATCAGATAGGAGATAATTAACGTCTCGCTAATAGCAGAACGATGCCAGTTAATAAATGACAAAGCATGTACTGATACTTAATGTTAGTTTCCATGGTCAACCCTGTATACCTATATTTTACGTTGAGTGTTTGATCTGCGTATTTTATGTTCAACAATATTACTAAAGCTATATACAAGGTGAGTCAATAGTGTTTCATTGTTTCACTTCTTATTTACTGTTTAAAATACAACAAATATTTGTACCTATATAAACCTGACATTATTTTCACTCTACGGTTCCACATGGTATTTAGTTTTGCTTGTGACCACAAACATTCTGTATATTTTCAGATATTATTATCCGCTATCCGGGTGATCTTTAATATATGTGATAAACTGTAATGGCCGATTCCTTGGCTTGTTTTGATCATAAAAGTTCATATAAACATGTTTCCTAAATTGCTAAGTTTTCAAAATACAGGGTGTTAAAGAAACGGAAACAAAATTAAGGAAATTCACCGTGATTAATAAAACTTTAAAATACTAGGTTAATACAATATAATTGACGTTGTTCAGTTTTTTAAACAAGTGCGAAAAGCAGGTGTCTTGATCAACAGACATAGACATGTTTAACTGCGATAAAATACATAATTACGCTTTATTTAAAATTTTATTTAAACTCGATAACGGCTAATAAAATCTAAAAAAATAAGAGTTAGTTTTTGGAGAATTTTTGTTTGAGAATTCAAAAAAATATTATTCAAGTTGAAAAATAATCAGTGGTGTGTCATTTTCTAATTAAAAATGTAATATGATTACCCCCATGCACGCCCCTGGTGCACCTGAAAATCTTTAAATGATACTGAATAATGGCTCTTAGTACCAATTTTGTTTTTGTTTCCGCTTCTTTGACACCCTGTATTTTGAAAATGCAGCAATTTAGGAAACATGTTTGTAGGCACTTTTATGATCAAAACAAGGTAAGGAATCGGCCATTAAAGTTTGTCGCATATATTAAGAATCACCCTGTATATTAGAATTTACGATACTTTTTAAAATTCTGATGCGGCGTTGCCAAGTTATCAATTTTGTTGTGATAAAATGGTCGACTACTAAAAACGTCTTTTTAAACAATTGTAGCGACTTTACTGTATATACTAATTAAAGAATGACATCAAGTATGCAAGTAGCCGGGGTCGGTAGCTCAGTAGTTAAGTATTCTGACTACTGATCTAAGGTCGCGAGTTCAATCCCCGGTCCCGGTGAGGTTTTTAAAAATTTGAATTTGGATAAAATGCAGAAGGAGAAAGCAGCAGCTCTTTGGTATTTCAACCACATTTGCTGCATTACTTGTTAGCGGTTAATGTAATCCCATATGATTTGCCTAATGAAGGTTTTGGTGTTAGCCAGTGGTTCCAAAAAGATTATACTACATCCTAATGCAATTGTTTTCCATAAGCAATTAATTTTTAGTGTACTGTACTTCTACTGAGGTCAACATACACCCATTTGAATTAACGACCAGGCCAATGAATCGCCCTGATATGTTGATCTATAGGCTTAAAGAAATGATAATTCTTTGTAGTGTAATAATGGCAATTATGTCGGTATACATATCCGTTTTTTTAAATGCCGCTTCATCTGTAAATAACACCAGATTGAAAAGGCGTTCATGTTCTCTATGTTGTGGTATTCAGGAAATGTATTTTATTTTCAAAATTATTGTGATCCACATTTTGCACCAACTGTGAAGAGGGCATCAGCCATCTCTCGTCTGTAATATTTGTTTTCACAGTTAAAGTTCAAGCCAACTCTTATTTTTTATATGATTTTTTTATGTATTATACAATAATAAATGTTTGCAAAACCGGTACTGCGCCGGAAGTGTATTGTAAATTTTAATTTACGTGTGTGCTGCGATAAATGCACACCCAAGCCTGTCCGCTGGACGAGGGGAGATTTTAGATTCGAAGCATCTTTTGTTGCTGTTTTCCGGTTCAGGTATAGCCGCGAGGCACCCACGATTGAAGTCGGGCTTGCTTGTGACTCCGAAGTGCACTGTGCAAGTCGCCTTGAGACGGAATAATTAAAAGCGGCCTAAAAGAGTTTTGTAGCGAATAATTGCTGCAGCGAACAAGCGTTTATGAGTCCCTTGAACGCAATTTAAGTAGTGTACATTTAAATACACAAATTGTGCGATATTTAGGCGCATTCGAAGCATCTATTGGGAAGCGCCAACTCGGCAGTTCTATCAAAGCCTGCACGCCATAGGGGGATTTTTTTAGCGTTGTACCGTTCAGAATGAATGAGGTAATTTAAGACGTGCTCAATTCAAGGGCACCTAACAAGTTTGAGGACCGAATTTCGGGTAAAATGTTTGCAGTCAATGCTATTACAAATTGCGTTGAGCTGCGAAACGTTCTTGCGAGAATGTGCTTGGCGTTAAGCCAGGATCGTAAGAATAAATTCTTTTTTCTACGACCGTGTCTAAAGTAGATACTTTAAACACGTTAGTTAGTTTGTAAAGTGCCACTTTTTAAAAAGCAGTGCATAAAAAGTTCTTTACAAACCCTAGTGCATAAAAAGTGAAATGTGTTTAGGGTTGCCTATTTACATAACCTTATTCCATCATGTGAAAAACCAGAAAGATGTCAATTATTTAATAGAATTTGGTAATTATAAGTACAAAACAATAACAATCGTGAAAAATTGACATAATTAATGAATTACTATTAGTAACAGTAATAGTGCATAAAAAGTTCTTTACAAACCCTAGTGCATAAAAAGTGAAATTTATTTTGGGTTGCCTATTCACAAAATTTTACATAATTTTTATAGTTCATCGATTACGATCAGTGGCGCCAACTTAAAACAAATTTCAATCAACCAACCAGTTCTGTACCAAAATAAATAAAGCAATTATTGATAAAAAATGTGAAATGTTCGGTTGTAGAAAAAATCTAGTATGCAACACGTGTGTAAAAGGTCATTTTTTAATCTCGTGCTACCATTTGCGCACTCGGCTAGCGCCTCGTGCGAAAATCTCCGCACTCGATTAATAAGACCTACTTTACACACTAGTTGTATAAATAACTATTACATAATTTTGACACGGTTTTATTTATATTTTGTGTGTTTGATATGTTTAAACGTACACGCTGGTAGATTTAGCTCTCTCGCACGTAGTTTGTATTAGGATTCAATCATGTGTTTATTTGGTTTGTTTTTTATGTATTTTGAAGTCAATAGAGTGGTGTAAACAAATTGGCTTGTTTTGTGCATTGTTTAAAGTCAGTTTCAGCCTGAGGCAACACTAAAGGAAAAACCAGATCTTTGTTTTTGCCAGATAATGATCTTTCATAAGTCGCGAACTGATATATTAAAAGAGTTTTATGCATTTACTAAGCTAGCAAGGTAGAAACACAAGGGAGATCATTATTAAAATTATTAATTATTAAGACGCATGAGACGTCTTGGTCAAATTTAAATGCGACAAGAATAAAATTTATTACCAGGAAAAATTCTTGACGGCGATGACTGAGCGATGTCTTAACGTGTGCTTGTAGCTATTATAAATTCATTACCTTTACGGGTAGTTCGGTTTCTGAGTTCTTGTTTCTTATATTGAACATGTACCATTCTCTGAAATCTTTCCCGGAGTTTATCGAAAGTTACACTTTCTGGATAAATCTGATCAAAATATCACTGATGTAAGTAAAAAGTGTTTTCACATTCTTCAAGAGGGTACATCATATCGATTAGTTCTTCGTATGAGAAATCCATTAGAAATATCACTTATTGGAAATTTTTTGTGTAACAGTTTTTTAATTCTTTGCTTCATGCCCGTCTTTTTATGAAGTAACGATAAATTGTTCTCGTTTTGTTTGGTGTACGACATACTGCTCAATATTTTGAAAAAATATTACGTTTAGGTGCATTATAGCCTGATTAAAAATTATAGACAATTAACTGAGCTAGTAATAATAATAATGGTGAGGCACTAACACCCCATGAAGGAGTACTTCAGTTTAATTAAATTAAAGCCATTTGAACCTGTGTAAGGAAAGATAGACGGTCGGCCTTACCTTTTGGCGAAAGTTGTATTTGATATTTTGCCGGCTGGTAACTATCGGCCTAGTGGGCTAACTAGTCGCGAGGGTCGGGGTTCCAACTATGCTGAAAAGAATACCAACCGAAATACGAAGAGAGTGGGCGCCAGGTCCTCGACATCGAATCATCCTTGTGCCGGACCGTTCACAAGGTCGAAGATAAAACCAGCAAGTTAAACAAAATCAAAGCAACCACCAATCAAGATATCACAGCTTTATTAATATAACCTGGTGGGTACTATAGTGCCAGAAAATATTCACACACCAAAAATACATAAAACAGTAAATACACAAAAATAACAACAATAAAAATATCACAGTCGACCAAAAATAATACTACATCTAAAGCTACGAGCGCACAACACAATTGACCTCTAAAAACGAACTCAAGGTGTCATAAAAGCTAAATCAGCCTGAAGGGCGTAACAACTAAAACAGCCTGAAGGGCGTAAGATACCTCAAAGCTTATATCAAACAAAAATAGGCAAAGCATATCTAAATAATCAACCAGTGGCGTTCACCGTAAAGCGGGAATCGCTACGACACGAAGCATGACTACATTAACCTACCAATATGGTCTAAAAAGGCTTTAAAATAAAATGAGCAACAAATCCCCGTGAAGCGGAGAACGAAAATAAGGGTGCGAAACGCGCAAGCAAAATAAGCAATGCCAACATTAAACCCCGAAGGTTGGCCTAATAAATTAACTTTAAGTTGCACAAAATTTAGATGGGGCGGTTCCAGCACGTTATGAGATCTCACAGGGGTTGCTAGTTCCTAAAAAAAGGCATACGATATTCCCTGACGTTCTAAAACTGCTTGCGAGAATTCTAAACCCTAATCTAAACTATCAGAAAATCAAAACGGGAAGCTAAATAATCCCAACAAAAATCCCGTTGGCGGCACTTTCGCCACCACCACCGTTCTACTAATGTTGACACATTAAAAAGTAAACCTGAATAACTAACTAGGTTAATGCAATGTACAACGTTAAAAGTATTACAGTGGCTGCAAGAGCAGACCCCAAATCAAATTATAACAAAACTAGCTTAAACCCCGCGGCATATGCCGCATTTAAAATGTAGGACGAATTTAATAACTTTTGTTGCACTAAAGAAAGTTTTAAAAGCACGCTAGAGATTGGCAGTAAGGAAAAGTTCCAAAAAATATATTTTCAAATGGAAAGTCTCTGGAAAGGAAACGCTCGCCCCTGGAAGGCGTCCTAATTAATATGACGTTGTTGGAACGCAGTCAAAAAAAAAATCCGGAAAGAATTCATGCTCTTGTGACTTATGAGATTATATGTGAGAATTATTTGCTCCACCGAAATAATTTTCAGCTGCCTGCAATCTGTGTTTCTTTTCAGGTTTAAGCCGTTGAGCGTCATAAAAATGTAAATGCAGTAACTCAAATCTCCAGTTACGCCATTACTGATATTGTTAAATAACTCGATTAATTATTATTTCTTTGTCATTTTAAACTGGCATTATTATTATTATCTTTATAATAGCAACCATAAGTAACTGTTTATGTTTATATGCTAGCGAGTTAATTTTCTTCTTAAATCGCTAGTGAATTAATAGTAGATTGTTCTACAAGTTAGGAAAAGTGAGAGTTTTCCAGCGAATGTAAAAGTTTTACGTGAGCATGGAATTTTCCAATGTGTTGAACATGCAAATTTTCCGTGTAGCTGACAAAAATATCTTTTTAAATAATTTTGGTCAAAGTATGGAAGCGCAATGTTTACTGTACTGTATAAATATAAATAACCAATATACATTATAGAATACTTGGAAATGGAAGAATCTGATATTAATTCATTTAGTTTCAATTTAAACTGCAGTGTTCTATAGCAGCTACTTGGCGCATTCGGTTACTTATTTAAAAATAGACCTGCGTTTTTCACATATCGCAGCGGTCGTGCTTTTAAAAACATGATGTTTGTATTTACTTATTTTACAGTACTGCAATTAAAGTGATAATAAATAAATCGATCAAATATTTATTTGCTTTTATTTTATATTCCAGTACCAATATAATACAAAATACTATTACTTTCACTTATACTACATAAAGGGCAATGCCATTCAGTATTAGGTACAGATGTTTAACCAACAGAAATCAGATGAAACCATTCCGCGGAACAGTGCAAATTACAGCAAGCAATCATAGGCGTTCCATTATCAGGACCCTTACACAAACAATATATACTGTTATCTTTAGTTTGCGTGGCTACGAGAGCAGTGGTCCTTGTTTCCGTACTACTACTTTTATTACAAAACATTAAATTTGTACCATTATTAACATTTAACGACTCTTTGAATACATTCCAATCAGTATTAGCTGCAGCATCCTTAACTGCTTTATTTGTGAAATATTTACCGAGAAGTAGGGCATCCAATACCGAACTGAATTTTCAATCCCGGGATTTCGGTATTGAAGAAATTCTATCTGGATCCCGGTATTCAATACCAGGATTTCCGGTGTTCAAACCGGGATTCCCTGTTTTCAGTACCGGTATTTCCAATATTTAATACCGGGATTTCCGGTGTTCAATACCGGGATTTCCTGTTTTCAGAACCGGTATTTCTAGTATTATCCATATATATCATAGGCTTGTAGGTGTATAATAGGTAAATATGCAAGCAACAGTGACAACACAACTGAACACAGTTTATGCCGTTTATGGACACATCTGCTAACTGCTACTACCCTGAACCATACTAATTATTATCTATCAACATGTTGCTCCATGTCTGGCGCCGGCCAGGCCGGGTAAGGCGACTCGCAGACTCTGCGAACTGCGACGCAGTGCACACAAAAGCAATCCCAAAAATATCGAAAATTCCGGTATTGGGGAAAAATACCGGGATTGAAATACCGGATAAAAAAATTAGGGATCCCGGGATACCGACATTTTGGGATCCCGGGATTGGATGCCCTACTGAGAAGTTCTGGCATAATCACATTGTTAAAAAACTTCATAGCAATAGCGCTTTCTTTTTCCCAAAATACCTCATTGAAATGTATTCTTTCACGGAAAAAATTTTTACTACTCCATACCACAAAATCACAGTAATTAACTCCAGTAATAGCGAGTTGCATTTGTATCTGGTAGTAGTAGCCATGGTAATGATCTAATTTAAATTCTTCATCATTTTTTTTGTACACCTGCACATTTTAGAACATTTAGGTCATCTATGCCAATGTCCTTTGCGCAATAAAGACACTTAATTTCGACAACCCCCATTTCACCACCAAAAGGGCAAATTCAGATTACTATTTAAAATAGCATCTGCTTTTCCACTTAGATAACAAATATTAAATAATTAACGACACTAACTGTAGACCAATAATATTGTAATGTTAAACATATACAGTGTGTCCCAGGATTGATGTTACAAGAGGTGAGATGGTCTAAAAATTTTTGAATTTTATTTTAAGGTTCTGGGATTCGGTTCTGCTTGGTTTGAAAAGAATTTTAAAAATATTTTCAGTTTTTCAAAAACAAGTAGGCCTTGACAGGAAAGCGAAAACTATTTTATTTTCAGGTAAAGTACCCTTTCTGTTCATGATACGGCAAAATTTTGTTAAGAAAAATTGTTTAGAATTATAAATTATGGCCCGATACAAAATTTCAGAAAGATCTGTCGACTTACAAAAAACCGTTATTTTTTAGATAATTGTATGTTAATTTCAGGTAAACTACCCTTTTTGTTTATGATACGGTAAAATTTTATTAACAAAAGTTGTTTAGAATGACAAATTATAACTCTATACAAAATTTCAGAAGGATCTGTCGACTTAGATTAAAACGTTATTTTTTGGATTAAACAATTATTGCATTTATTAAAAATGACGGTTAAATCTAAGTCAACAGATCTTTCTGAAATTTTGTATAGGGCCATAATTTCTCATTCTGAACAACTTTTCTTCATACAATTTTGCCGTATCATAAACAAAAAAGGTAGTTTACCTGAAAATAAAATAAAATAATTAAAAAAATTACGGTTTTTCCTAATTCGACAGATCTTTCTGAAATTTTGTATAGCGCCATAATTTATCATTATAAACAACTTTCCTTAATAGAATTTTGCCGTATCATAAACGAAAAGGGTAGTTTACCTGAAAATAAAATAGTTTTCGCTTCCCTGTCAAGGCCTACTTGTTTTTTAAAAAATGAAAATATTCTTAAAATTCTTTTCAAATCAAGCAGGACCGAATCCCAGAACCTTAAAATAAAATTCAAAAATTTTTAGTACATCTCACCTCTTGTAACATCAATCCTGGGACACACTGTATGTAAGAGAGTGATTATGCTGCACCGATTTGGTGATTAAGTAGAATTTTAAATAGATTAGAGTTAAATTTCTCAGGTGAACAGGTTTTGAGATACTCCGGCAAAGAATTGTATAAATAAGCTATATCGTAAGAAAAACATCGCTCATACATTGCAGTTTTGTGATATGGAGGCGTAATTAAATTTCTATTTCGCATATTAACACTATGAAAATCACATCTAAATTCAATTTTATTAAGTAAATAAAAGTGTACTTTATTTGAGATAATTTTATGAAACAATGTGGCTGAATGAAGTATTCTGTGATTGTGCATATTTAACCATTTAATTTCGTTAAGTTTATGTGTTATGTGATCAAATTTTCTAATACCATGAATAAACCTCAGGCATGTATTTTGCATATGCTGAATTCTTTTACTGTCCGCACTGTCTATGATTAAATTTATTAAATTGTGCCATGGAAGAGACTGAAGGTCGTTATAGACCTCATCATAATCAAAATTAGCAAAATCTCTGTAAGTATACAAATAACTTTTGCAATGCAATTTACATTTAATAGGGTAGTCACAATAAACCAAACATCGTTTACCAAAATAAGGTCCAGTAATGTAAAGCTGTTTTTATAATTTTTCAGTACTTTTATCATTTATAGATAACATATCTATGTTAAAATCACCCAGACACACTATCTCGTCCGTCATATGTGCAATAAGTTAAAAGGAGTCCTCCAAGGTATCAATGAAGTCAGCGCATCCAAACTCCTGCCTTAGATAAACTGTTCCTATGACAACCGTTAAATTTTTTTAAATAATTTTGATCCACAACTGTTCAATAGCTATACTACAACTTGCTGTAGGAATAATAGGAAATTGTAAATTTGTAAATCGATTAAGCAATTAATCAACATCAGCAGATACTGATGAACCTCAGAATTATTACTATAAACAAACTTTATACGATAACTCATAAAAATGAATATTTGATTAATAGAAATAAAACTAAATATATTACCATAAAGACATTTGCAGCAACATAGCAATAAACTTAATAGCAGAAAGATTGACAAAAATCTAAATGAAGTTATATTTGCGAAGCAACCAAAATAACTGAAAGTAAACCACAAACTGTATAGAAATACAAATAAAAATAAAACAGGATTTACTTTGTGTTCTAAAAAATGCAAAAGAAAATATTTTTCATATAATTTTATAGAATTATCGATAGAAATATATAAAATGTTTCTTAAATCAATTTTATTCAAACATTCAAAGAACATTTTTAATTTTGGCTATTTGACTATTATCTTTTGCCCCCATATAAATCCTGCCATTTTTAGACCAAAGATATTTAATATTCTTCTCCTTTTTATAATCTCTAGCTGTCGCAAACAGCTGTCGATTTAACGATGAGAGAGATTCATTAATATACACAGAGTTATTGCTTTTTGCCATATGAACTAATTCCAAATTGATATCACTTAACTTCAGATTACGTTATATCTTTCTGCACGTTAGAAACTCCTCCTTGTCATTTCACGATGATTCCTCTCAATCATTTGAACATCCACTTTAAAAGAGAGAGCATTTCCTACTGGGCGTTTTGTTTGTCCATCTGCTGGTTTGGCAGTACGAGATGCGCTGGAACTGCGCTCGACTATGGCAACGATGTTCTCCTCCGCAGCAACAACCTGATAAATAACTCGTTCGTACTGAATGCTAAAGCTCGGAAGACATCAGTTTTTCGGAGAGCAACTGAATGTAATAAGTGTTGGTTCACAACGTACTCGTGATAACTAAACACACGCTTTAGTACGTAACTTAGGCAGTACTATTTATGGGTGAAGGAATCTCTAAGTTGTTAACGGAATTCAGCAATGCCCCGTTGGCATTGCAGTCGGATGGGGCAGCTATGTGCATCGACGATGCGCTCTGAAAGCTTGTTTCTTCTAAATCTCTCTGCAGCTTGGCTAGCGGTGGGCACTGTTGAACTACAGTTTGTATACTATGTAGAATCTGAAATCGCAATAGTTAATAAAGGTATTTACAACGTCACTTTTAATAAATTCACCTCTAGCGCGCTATTCATCGCTTCGTATTGCTTTTTGGCTTCACTTACAGCTTCTTTCCAGTTTTCAGACAAGACTTGTCTACTGTCGAGGAATTCTTGTTTCATTTCATTTAGCTGCTTTTCTTTTTCCACCAATTTCTCCTTTAAGGAAGGTATCTGTAATTATAATGTACTGTAAAATTATGTCGTTAATAGGATTGATAATAATGAAAATTGTGCAGTGCGAAACGCATTAATTGCCTCTGTCTTTGCCAGATAAAATTTCCACGCAAATCTTAGGTTGTCACACAAGAACACACAAAATTAAAATGGAAAATATAATAACGAATACTCACTTTTCTACAACAGAAATGAGGGTTTCCTTCTTCGTAAACTAAAGGCCAGCTGTCAACACGACGATTTTAGCCCTGTTGCCAGATTTACACTGTACGAAATAAATTTGTAGAAACGGTTTCAAAATGTACCAGATTCGTAGAATTGTACCAGGTCTGGCAACGCTGCTAATATCAAGACCACGCCCAAAATGGTAACTACACATAGACCACGCGCATAAATGTTTGACCTTGGGAATTTTCTGCTTTATTATTATAACAAAATTACACAAGACTGCAATGCACAGAGGTAAGTAAACTAATTAATCCAATATCTCATAGCTCAAATAGACACCAAAAATTGATATGCACAAATACGCTACAAAATGGCCAATTCAAAGGTCATATAAATCAATATCAATAGACATGCAATATAAACTAAAACCATTACTACACCTCATACAGCACGTGGAGGCGAACTGCTGGAGGAGATGTAACAATCCAGGTACGTGGCCGAAGGGGGCGGTCTTGCCACAGGCCGCAGGCATGCCTCGCTAGAAGTTACGATGCAGCGAAGGCGAGGGCAAAGCATCTGGGCTGCGGGGACAGGCGACCAGTCAACACGTGGGGCACCGCACGATCCAAACAATCAAATACACGAACACGAACCAGGACCAAAACCAGGTGACAAAACTCATTTTCCATGGCGTAGAATTAGATAACGCCTTTCCTTGGCGTATAACTAATTGGCTAAAAATTACAAATTTCCAGATAAGCAACCACGCCTCGTTCGATCGGAGAAAAACCCATCAAAGCCGCAACTAAAGCGAAGCGAACGTTGGCAGCAACTCACAAAGGCTTCGAGAACGTTCCAAAGGGCGCCTTGCCTCAAAATCCCTCAAAACTACGAGGTCGGCTATTACCAAAGCCAGCGAAGCCAAAAGCACCTAGGGCACCAACTTCAACGAACGTATCGATGGAAAAGAATGGAATGCAAAATGGCCAGAGCAGTTCACAATCCCAGGTTATCAATGTCAAAGTCAAATTCGAAAAAGGAAGAAAAACTATAGGTGCAGATTGTATGTGCAAAACTGATAACAAAGTGTTCCTTTTAATTCAGAATTGAGGCTGAAGGTATTTGGGTTGCCTAACTATAGATGAATTACTGTATATTTAGAGAATAAAAGTAAATTGCCAAATCTGACTAATTATTTCAATTAATAAATCGGAAAAGTGGCAAAATGAGCGTAACACCTGCTCGAAGTGGTTTCCTTTAAAAGGCCACCCTATATAATTAAGCAATACATTTTTTCATTACATGGTAGAAGCTTACTATGACCACTTGGATATTTAGTTTCCATCTTTGATTACTACAAGTAACGTCGCTATAGTTTTTTAAAGATATATCTGTAGTTAGACATTTTGTCACAAAAATTGGATAACTTGGCAACGCTACATGAGCATTTAAAAAACTAAATATTATCAGAAAGAAAAATATTTAGTAGATAAGAATATCTGAAAATATAAAGGGTGTTCTATTCTGGCGCTGGGCAGCAAATAATAAAGCTTATAAAGTTGTGAAACTTTTATATACAGATTGTCTGCAGGTACTAGGTACACACGGTAACTAGATACAGAGACGACTAGTGCTGTCAGATAAATAAACCGTGTCTGTATCTAGTTATCGTGTGTACTTAGTACCTACAAACAATCTGTAAATTAATTGTGTCTTAAAACTTAAACCATAAATAAGATTTGAATCAACGACGTGCTGGTGATTCATTTTGTACATATAGTTCAATAATTTTATAAAAGGGGTACATAGTTTAAGAGCTTTAAAGCCAATTCCATCTTGATAACGATTGGAACTCTTAAAATAAGCCGAAGTGTCTTATTTTGGATTCCTCAGCAAATTGGATAATTCCATCATCTCTTTAAGTAAAGTAGGTAATTAACACGTAATTTTTTGACTTAGTCAACAAAACAACTCCTACTCACCGCCGTCGTTTCCAAAATCCGGAAATGAAATTTGCACAGTTTTGAAATTCTTAATGGGGCTTTTGGGTAGAAAGGGCCCAATCATGGTGACTTCATGGCCTCTCGCCGCGAGCTCGTGCAGCAGCTTATTCCCCAGCTGCTGGTGGCTGAAGGAAGGGAGGTGGAATACTCCAAGGATTCGGGCCCCATCGCCACTGCTAGCCGACACAGCCAGCACTAAACACCATAAAAAAATCATCTCGGAGTTGTGTGATTGCCGCGGCTACAGAACTGCATCTGCCAGCGCCGAGCGATTTTTTTATTGCATCTACTCGATCAGCCTGGACTGGTTGGAAGGGGGAAATTGACGTTCATGATCAGCTGTTGCAGGACTCGCTAATTCATTTGTCAAATAATCTCAGCAACGATACTACCGAAAACAGTTATTTAAGAATTTTTTTATAGTGACGAAGTAAAGTATGATCAAAAATTATTTTCATCTAGTATGGCTATGGAATTTCTGAATGTAACTACGTTTATACTTAAATGTCAAACTTGATATTTGATTTTTAAGCGAGTTAAAGTTGCATTTATAAATTAGGGAATATTCGATAGCCGTACGAGATTTAACTTAATTTTCGATCATACTATATAATAGCAGCAAGGTATTACTTTCTAAGGGCAATCGCGTAACATTGTAACACTCTTTAAACACGTGGAAATGATGAGTGATCAGTTAACGAGCTTTGATTCCCTTGATAATTTTATTCAATTCTAACTATTTTAACAAAAATATAGGTTGGAATTGATTTAATTTCATATTCACCACTCCCAACAAAATAAACATAAATTTATTTGTTCACTTATGGCGATGCGCAATGATAACTGATAAACTATAATTATGGGTTTTTAGAGATAAGCTATCATCTAAAGTCTAAACCAACAGATGAAGTAGTTTCGATGAACTATGTTATTCAAAACAATTTAGTAGATCCGCTTACTATAACAACCTACAACCATCACACAGATATCTCATTATATCAACAATTAACAATTGCTTTTAAAAATAGGCTGATAAAACCGCTCGTACACACTAGCGGCGATAAGGAAATTAGATTCAAAAGTTCAAAGTCGGTATGACATTCAAATTTGATGATAATAATATTATCGCAACTTCCAGGAACAAGTCCGCCGATGACTTGATAGATTCCGCAATTCACATTTACTGATCAATTCAAGATATCCAGATATAAACTAAATCTTAGTTACTAAATTTCATCCAACCATCTGGTACATAATTACATAAACAGATATCTAATTATATCGACAATTAACAATTGCTTTTAAAAATAGGCTGATAAAACCGCTCGTACACACAAGCGGCGATAAGGAAATTTGATTCAAAAGTTCAAAGTCGGTATGTCATTCAAGTCTAGAAAATTGATAATAATATTATCGCAACTTCTAGGAACAAGTCCCACCGATCCGAATCCGAATCCGCAAATAACATTTACTGATCAAGTCAAGATATCCAGATATAAACTAAACTTTAGTTACTAAATTTCATCTAATTTAATTGGAGTAATTGATAAAATGAACGTGTGTAGACGACTCATTTTTAGGGAATTAAGATTTGGTGAGAAATGTAATCATTCCAATGTCTTTAGAAAATGTCAGTTCATCTGAGTCATTTAAAATAAAAACAAATCCTTGCAATACACTTTGAAATGTTTACGAAAAAAAAATTTATTTACTTTGATAAATTGCTTGTAAAAATAATACGGTTATTATTATAGATTTTTTTGTATACTGGTCTGTAGTAACTAACTACCAGCTTAGCAACAGGTCCGGTAGGTAGGTTTTTTTGGTCTACGCCGGTATTATATATATATATTATTAATTAATAAAATCAAAATCGTCCTTGTTCTTGTTCAGTATAATAAATATTTATGCGACTAGTGAATAAAGTTCAATTTTATCCATAAGGGGAAAAGTTAACTCACGAGGCGATAGCCGAGTGAGATAATTTCCCCGAATGGATAAGAAGTCTTTATTCACGTGTCGCATACAATATTTTATCCAACACCTCGTTATAAAACATTTTCAAAAGTATTAGGTTATTTAAAATTAGGTAAGTGAATTTTTATAGTAGGCAGTCGTGAAGTTTATGGTTGCTAGACTAGGTATGGTTAGATCACGGCCTTCTCGATTAGCGTGCCTGCCGGCTCTCCGCGGCCTGTTCATTTGCGACAAATAGCATTACAAAGTTGTGACTCGGCATATCCGGGGATTGAAGTTCAGAACCACGCCAGCCGGTTTGAAACTTAGCTTTTATCTGTCAGATTATTGGTCTGTGACTGAAACGTTAAATTAGGTTAGTTTTACGACATCTTTGTACGAAAAAAATACAAAATGGATTTACACAGAAGCAACAAACTAAATTTGCAATGAACGAAAATGCGTACGTGGAGCTCAAGAAATTTAAAAATGTTAAAATGTCACTATTGTTACAATAGGGTTTCATACATATGAATTGTTCTTTGGCCTTTTTTCCACTAGTGGAAAAAAATGCTTTTATTCCACTGGCTTCCATTAGTAACAAAAGAGTAGATAAACAATAACTTTTGACGTGTCAAATTGACGTAAAAAAATCATGTTTATTAGAAGGTGTTGGATAAAAATATATATGACGCACGCTAGTTCATGTGTCTCGCCCTAGCGGGCTCGACCGTGATGTACTAGCTCGGCCATAAATGGTTAGCTACTGGCATAATGTCCTAAATAGCTATTTTTGCATACTGGTCTGGTAGCACCTATCTACCTACCAGTTTAGCAACAAGTCCGGTAGACACATCTTTATGGGTTAGGCTGGTAGCACTTAGCAATGCCTGCGATTCGTGTTATACGTTTGACAGTACTGAAGTATATTGTTGCTGGCACTGTCAGTCGATGTCAAACTCGAGGTTAGCAGGTTAGGTTTCTCGTCGGCCTGACAGAAACTGACGCAAAACCTAACCTTGAATTTGACATACACAGCGTCACCAAAAGCATATAATTTGTTAAAAACACCATCAATCATGATGTGTGTATGATTTGATATAATTATTATTAGATTTTTATGTAAATAAATGACTCTATCAACTCAAAGGGTTGGGTTTTCTACATTCCAACAAATATGATGTATAATTATAGGCAATACATTTGCTATTAAGGTAATTACGGTTTTTATGATTTTTAAAAGTAATCGCTTTAGCTACCGCTTGTTTGTTTAATGGGACCGCTACAATAGTATATTGTATGTTAAGAGCTGAAAGTGCATTCTTGCCGCTTGCGCATGAATATTGCTGGTTGAGACGAAGTCGAAACCAGCAATCATGCAAAAGCGGCAAGCGCACTTTTAGCTCGAAATATACATACTATTTTTTCGACGACTGAGCATATTATTAAAGGAAAATATTAAATTTCGTTATATCGCAAAAATTTATTGACAATCAAGTTAACATTACTCGCGCAGTCTATATGACATGTGACGCGATTATTTCCACAAATGACGGGCGTTGTCAAGGAAACATTCGGACGTGGCTACCTATTATGTTCACGCGGAAACCCAAAACGCTCGGCGAGCGGCAAAAAGATGAAAACGCACGCTCAGCGGCAAATGTCAACTTTCTGTTGTCAAATGACAGTGAGAAAAATCTACTTTCGATGTCAGTCGTCGAAAAAAATATATATTTCAACTGATGGGAACAACTTTACAAACATGGCGCTCCAAGCTCACAATTTATCGAAACAAGTTGGCTTCGTATTAATAATTGCATCAGCGATTACGTAAGAGTGCGTTGCCTAAGTGATTTAACAACTGGAAGTAAATAAACGCCCCAACAAAATACTTACGATGCGCTTCTTTCGGAAATGTACAAACACCGAAGCCATTTTGAAAATTTCACCAAATTCTATTTTCAGAATACATTTCTAACCTTACTCGACTCTCTTATGCAAAATAGGACACCAGACGTCCTCACAGTAAGTTTCACGACCTCTTCGAATGCCGCCTACAGCTTGCACCACTCCAAAACTGATTAGAACTCCGTCTTTGATAGTGTTTCGCGAGAAACGAGAGTTTTCTCGCTCTCGCTCTCGTTCTCGCACCGAGAACGAGACCGAGACCGAGAACGAGAGCGAAAATGTAAGCCGAGAACGAGAACGAGAGGTAGGGTGACCGAGAGCGAGAATTTTACCGTAACTCTCGCTCTCGCTCTCGGTTTAAAAAATACAAAAGCGGACAAAAGATATTTTAAAGTATTTTATTATTTACATGAAAACGAAATAAAATAATACGATCAACTAATTAACGATTAAATAACTAATTATGGAATAATTATAAACACAAGATAATATTACATATTAAACTCAAATTCGATCTTTCAGACCACATTTAGCCCAAGAATTTAGGCAGAGAAGATATTTACTTGAGTCATCGTTAAGCCGACTTCTGTGTTTTCTGATGTTTAGTGAAGCTTGCGAAAACAATCTTTCAACTGGAGCCGAAGTAGCATTTATTGCGAGAAGATCTCTCGCCATTCTTGTCAAATTGGGATAAGTATCGCTATAATTTTTCCAGTATGCCAAAATACATTGTTCTTTTGGTGATCTTTTTAGTGCTAAATATTCAGCAATTTCCAATTTCCAGTTGTTTTCAAAAGTTTCTTCTTCAATAAGGACGTGAAATCCAGATCATCATCGTGATTGGTTTGCTTCGTTAATGTATTATGTTCTTCTCCATCAACTTCTGCTCCTTTGTCTTTATTAGGTACATGATATTTCGTTTTGAAAATACTTTTAAACGTGGAATACGAAAAATCCTTCATTTGTTTTCCCCAAGTCGTTAAATTAAATGTTTACAATTGGTGACGTGGGTCTAAAATCAAAATTACACAATAAATCCAAAAAATATCGTTTGGTCAATGTTGCTCGACCAGTTCTGAAATTAATATAACACATTTATTTATCAATATACAGGGAGGTTATAGAGAACGTTAAAACATACAAATTTTGCACATACAATTTTTTTAATTCCTCCCCACCGGGTTGACACAGTTACACCCTTCTAAAGAGGGTGGTTATATTAGCAGATTTTAATGGACAAGAATTTTATTATAAATAATTACTTAGATACTGAAAATCCTCATTAATTTAAGAAAAGTCAGGTCTTTAGTTATTTTGTATAGCTAATAGCTTTTATGTAAAAACATAGAATACGTTATACTGCAAAGCATTATGTTGGCTAACTGTACCGTGCATCATAATGTATTGTATTTTTTACAATTTAAAAAAATGACGCATAGCTAAAAGAAGTAGACATTTTTCAAATAAATCAGGCTTCCTAGTACTTGTTTTTGTATAATTAATTCTTGTCCGTTAAAAAATTCTAATATAAGCATCCTCTTATATGCGACATTTGTATGTTTCAACGTCCCTTATAATCTCCTTAACTTTGCTACCACGTTTTTTAAACACCTTTTATATAGCAATCTCGAAGTAGTAATTACGTATACAAAACGATATAGCTCTATAAGTCATTTATTTTTATTATTAATAAATTTTACTTTAATAAAAACAATCTTATACAGAAAGTGCTATCTACAAGTTTCTTGAAAATGAGAATCGCCCAATCAGTTTTTAGATATTATCTGTTTTATGCTAAAATGTGAAGTTTTTAAATGTTATTTTTTAGGATGTGTAATAAGCATAAATTAACCTTTAAAAAAGCTTTCTTTAATAATTTCGAACAAAACCAAGTAAAATGCAATTATTTTCATTAAAAAACGTTTTTTACAATCTGTTGTGGTGATCATGGATTCTGTGGAATAAAATTTCTAAATTAAAAAAAAACTCAAGCTACTGGTCACAGAATACAACAATTAATATCTCAAAAAGTAACTGGGTTATTTTCATTTTGAAAAAACACCTAAACATGGTTCTGTATACGTTTAGCAGCTGCATTGTTTTTAAACAGATTCACCCTGAATATAATTTTTTGCAAAGCAGACACTTTGCCGATTTCCCGGACGGATTTGATTCATCCTTGTCCCTTGTCGATGTCAAAATATTATGAAAACTTGTTTTTCCTTCTATTATCTTCAGTAGAAGCAGATGTGGGAGTGGACGTATTTACCTTGAATGTTGATGTTGATGGTGTAGGGAACCAGCACATTTCGGCACCCGCGTTCTACTTATATAATTTCTTGTGATTGTGACAAGCTCGAGAAGCTCTGATTATTATCAATTTCACATTCTATTATCACTTTAGATTTTTTATGATTTTTCTCGTTTTGTGGACCACTAAGAAAGCGTTTCATTTTCGCTACTAATTACACAAAAATTCTGAATTCACATTCTTCGACTACTAACCTGCACACATGCAGGCACAAATAATGAATGGGATTATTGTTATGTTTGGTACTTAATTCAATACTAGCCAAAACAAGCTGCAATTGATATCTACAACGGTGCCACGTAATCAAAAACTTGCCGATCCAATCATTGGTCACTGCAGATACAATTTTAGAGATTAACGAGAACGAGAGTAACCGAGAACGAGACCGAGAAGTAGACAACTCTCGTCCTCGCTCTCGTAATCGAGAGCGAGATCGAGAACATATTTTTAAGGATTTACGAGAGCGAGAACGAGAGAGACCACTTCTCGCTCTCGTCGCTCTGGCGAAACACTAGTCTTTGCCCCGGCACCGCACTATTCAGCATGAATGTCGCTGCTTTCTTCCTGCTTCCATGGCTATGCTAACCTCGCAACAGCTCCAAAAACTGTCACAGGAACACCAGCTACCACTCGCCGTACTATTCAACACTTTTTAAAACTCCTGTAGGGATTCAACGAATTAAAGTAACCCTTCAATAGCCTACTCAAAAGACAATCGACTAATTATAAATCACTGAATTGGGAAAAATGGATTATTTGTGTAGAAGCCAAAATAACACTCCCCACAGCTTATCTTCCTTCTTCTTCATTCATTTTATATTGCTATTAATTATTTTTAGGCTTCCTCTGATTACATTTTATGTATCAATACTATTTTTAATACCGTTTTCTAAATTATTAACTCACAGTCAATGTTATTAATACAATTTGCAAAAATTAGACTGGCAGATTTATAGAATATTTTGTAAAATAATATTTGAAATGTTATTAGTGTCTATCATAATTTGGAGGCTTTAAAAGTGTTCATTTCAATATATAAAATCCACTCGTATCTGTCGTAAAAAAGACGACTGACATTTTTTCGCACTGTTCGATCACCTATAAACCTGAAATTCAGAACAGACATTCCATGGGACCTAAGGCTGACGGGAAAAAATCCCAAATCCAAAGATCCAATATGGCGGCCTTAAGAAAGTCAGCGTTTTACGTTGCGACCTCTTTCAAAATACGTAAACATTTTTATATGAGTTAGCCCACACCATGTGTGTAGCCCTTAGCCTAAACAATTAGCAAAATAATACATGGGGATTGATTTATATGGGATGAAATGAGTCTGTTGTAAAAAAAGGTGATCGACTTATTTTTGCACTTCCCGATCACCTATAAACCTCAAATTCGGAAAGCACATTCCATGGGGGCGAAAGTTGATGAAAAAAGGTCTGGAAAATTTGGATAGCGGAAAATTTAATGTGGCGGATATAATATGGCGGCCTTAAGAAAGGTCAGTTTTTCACGTTTCGACTCCTTTCAAAAGACTTGAAATTTTTATAAGAGTTAGTCCATACAATAGGAACAGCATTTAGAGTTAAAAATTATTAAAACAATACACGGGGGGAACTATAGGGGATTAAATGGAATAGGAATCGTTGTGCAAACATTTTTTGTGGAGTAGCGAACTTTTCTTCGTCGGCATAACTAATGCATTTTAGTAACCAAATGATCTCATTAAAATCCAAATTAACTTTTAAAATCAAACCTGAAGAAAGTCATGGGGAAAGTTTCGAAGATATGGCTTTCACAATTAGACATTTGAAATCAATATATCTATCAGCTAGATAAACGACATTTGTGGCCAAGCTATCGGGCGCAATTTACACACATACAGTAGGTACGCCTGGCGAAGGAAGGTTTATATAGGTACTAGTTCTTTAATAAAATCGGAATGGTTTTTGTTCTTGTTCAGTATACAAAAAATATATATACGGCACGGCAGGTATATGCATTTATAGCCTCGCTAGCTCGGCAGTTAATGCTTAGCTACTGGCCTAATGTCGTAAATAGCTGTTTTATTAGCTGAACGTATACAGTGCGAGTGTAAAGTCTGGAACTATCGAAATAGAACTTTTATCAAATGTTTTTGAAAGAAATCCTCGAACACGTCAATTTTTATTTTAAAAAATACATATTTTACTGTTATTGTCACTTTTAGATTGTCTTTTGTTTTTGAGTTATGACGTTCGCGATCATTTTTTTAAATGGAAACCCCAAATTTTTATGATAAATTTGGACAGAGCATGAAATTCTAAGACCAAATATGCTAAAAAAGTATGATACTATATTTTAAAATTTTCGAGAAAATCGCTATTAAAGTATTAAAACAAAAATCGAATAAAAATCAAGTAGCCATGAAACAATGAGTTAGCTCTAAAATTATGACAGTTCTTCATAGTTTGTTTATCTGTTTTTGTTGTGTGCTTCTAATTAAATAAATAATGATACAATTGTTTGAGCATTGATCAGGATCGAAGTTCCAATGTTTTTGTAGCCTTCTCAGTTTTTCGTTATTTGGAACATTCCTGATTGTCAGCTCGCCTTGGAATTTGTGGACTGTATGGATTGTAGGTTTCACTGAATTATACGCACGTTGAAAAGCAGAAGTAGTAATTTATTGCTACAAATTAACACGAACAGTTTAACATTTACAAAGAATTAGTTTTCGTAGTGCGTGACCGGTTTGCATGCTGCCACTTTGACAGATGAAACGTAAGTGTTTTTGGAATCGGATGCCGGCACGGGAGTCCACTGCGCACAGCATGAACTCAGCATGTAAGAGAGGCGGCAAAAGTTTATAAAGTCCTTAACATACCGCCCGCCTTGGAAAGGGTAACCTTTCAAATAAAACAGTACAGAGTTGACATGTAAAAGCTAGAGTAAAACATGTAACATGAACACACATATATACAAAGCCTAATAGTACATGGATCTTAATCTAGTACAAGAAAACCCGAACAATGGGGAGCCAAAGGCTTTACGAAAACTGCGCTGAACGCTAACGCACTAGTTCACAACACTAGGTAGCGGGCACAATTTAGCGAAGGATCGCTTCACGATCCCTGACACAGTGTTCACTGACGCCACACGCGTAACGCCGTCAAGGCCAGGGTGCAGCTCGGTGACCCGGCCTAACCTCCACTTCAGAGGGGGTAGATTGTCATCCTTGATGAGGACCATGGAACCAGGCTGGAGGTCCGAAAGATGCGTGCGCCATTTGGTGCGCTGTTGGAGTTCCGAGATGTACTCTTTACTCCATCTCTTCCACACATTCTGGTGTAGTTGTTGTATTCTCTGGTATTTAGACAGCCGAGACTCGACTATCTCAGTTACGTTGGGATCAGGCAGTGACACCAACGGACGACCAATCAGGAAATGAGCAGGAGTCAAAGGCTGAAGGTCGTTTGGATCAGAGGACAAAGGGGACAGGGGTCGGGAGTTTAAGGTCGCTTCCACCTGTGCTAACAAAGTGCTAAATTCATCATAATTTAGACTAGCGTTACCTATAACGCGACGTATGTGATGTTTGGAGGACTTGATTCCGGCCTCCCACAATCCGCCAAAGTGGGGACTGTGCGCGGGTATAAAATGCCAAGCTACTCCGTCGTTCGCGACTGATTCGGAAATAGAAGGGTTTTGTTCCGCGAGAAAATTGCCTAATTCGATTAACTCGGAATTAGCGCCTACAAAGTTCGTGCCGTTGTCTGAGTAGACATGGAGCGGTTTGCCTCGTCGAGCCACAAACCGGCGAAAAGCCATTAAGAAGGTTTCAGTAGAAAGATCAGCGACCAATTCAAGGTGCACTGCCTTTGTGACAAAACAAACGAATAGACAAAGGTAGGACTTTACTAGTTTAGAACCACGTCCCTTGCGATCCTTTATCATGAAAGGTCCACCATAATCAATACCAGTCGTATGAAATGGGGGCGATGATTGAGTACGAGAGGCTGGCAGGTCTCCCATTATGGGTTCAGTTAACCTAGGAGAGAATCTAAAACACCGTAAGCATTGATGAACCACTTGCTTGACGATATTTCTGCCAGAGGTGATCCAATATCGTTCTCTGAGACTAGCTAACAGCATTTGAGGTCCGGCATGGAGAAGCGAAGATGCTCATGCGATACTAGGAGTTTGGCGAATGGATGTTTGCCAGAAATCACTAGAGGAAACTTCTTGTCAAAGGGTAATTGAGAGTTGTGGAGCCTACCACCAACTCTTAGCAGTCCCTCGGAATCCAGAAAGGGATTCAGGGATATCAAAGCAGAAGATTGTTTCACAGGCTTGCTCTGTGACAACAGTTTAAGTTCGTCAGGAAATGACTCGCGTTGGGAAAACCTGGCAAGTCTTACAATAGATGATTGCAGTTCATCTGTAGAAAGGGGCCCAGAAAGACGATCAGCTTTGGGGGCTCGCGCATTGTTATGAAAACGAAAACAATAAGCTATGACTCGTTGTAAGCGAGCAAAGCTTGAATACTGATTGAACGGAAATGGTTCAACAGAGGTTACAGGAAGACTCTGAACTTCTTTTTTGAATTCTGGAAGCTCAGCACGAACATGTTTGGAAGTAGGCCAAGAGGCCTCACCTTCGCTTAGCCAGGTGGGACCGTGCCACCAAAGGCTCAATTCTTTCAAACCTAAAGGGGTGATTCTCCTAGTGAGAAGATCAGCAGGATTAGACGTTGTGGGAACATGCCGACAAGTGGCATCAAAGGTGAGTTGCTGAACATCAGCAACTCTGTTGCACACAAAGGTCTTAAGAAGATTTGGACTGGTTTTCAACCATCCTAGCACTATTGTGGAATCTGTCCACAGACCGATTCTAGATATGGGCAAATCAAGTGCCTTTATGACTTGCACGGAAAGTTTGCTTAGAAGAACAGCTCCGCAGAGCTCGAGCTTCGGGATTGTCAAGGGCTTTAAAGGGGCTACCTTGGCCTTGGAACAGAGAAGGTGAACCTGTACTTCCCCTTCCTGATTCTTGGAACGTAGGTATATCGACGCACCGTAACTATTGTTAGAGGCGTCGCAGAAACCATGGAGCTCTATCTCGACCACGCTCCGACAGAGGACGTGACGAGGAATTGCTAAGTCATTGAGCATGAGAAGCTCACTGCGATAGGTTAACCATTTTTCTTGTATGGCTTTAGGAACGGGTTCATCCCAATCCAGCTTTTCCATCCAAAGCTGTTGCAAAAGAACCTTGGCACCCATGGTGCATGGACTTAGAAGACCCAACGGGTCGAATATCTGCGATATTTCAGACAAGATGCTACGCTTCGTAGCCTTACTACTTGTAGAATTTGAAATATTGAACATCAGATGATCGCTCTTAAAGGACCAAATCAAACCAAGGGTGTTTGTGTGCTCATGTGCACTGAAATCAAGAACACCCGGATGCAAATCGGAATCTGGTATTCCATCGAGAACTTCTGGAGAGTTAGAAATCCACTTTCTAAGTTTGAAGCAGCCTGACTCAAGAATCTGATCTAAATTTGAGCAGAGAGTACGCGCTTTCTCAGGAGTGTCGGCACCTGTCAGAAGGTCGTCGACGTAGAAGTCCTCCTTTATGATTCGAGAGACTTCGGGATTTGAAGCCTCACATTCGATGCCCAATTGGGTTAAACATCGAATAGCAAGAAAAGATGCTGAAGCGGTGCCATACGTAACCGTATTCAGGTCGTACGACCGAAAAGGCTCAGCTGAGGAGGGTCGCCACAAGATTCTCTGAAGGGGCCTATGGTTAGGATTCACCAGAACCTGGCGATACATCTTCTCGATATCAGCTGATATAGCGAATAAATGCTTGCGAAAGCGAACAAGAATTGAAAATAAGTCTTGCTGCACGGTTGGGCCAACCATCTGAATGCTGTTCAGAGATTGCCCGGAAGTGGTTGCTTGAGAACCATTGAATACAACTCGGAGTTTAGTTGTCAGGCTTTCCTCTTTTAAGACTCCGTGGTGGGGTAGATAATAGGATATCTCGTTTGAATTAGGGTTTGAAACGGACATATGACCTAATTCAGAATATTCATTCATGAAACTCGAATAGCGATTGGACAAGTCAGGGTTCGCTTGTAACCGCTTCTCTAATGATAAGAATCTTTTCTGAGCGATTTGCAATGAATCACCCAATACCTCTACAGGCTTCTTGAAAGGGATAGAGACAACGAATCGACCATTCGCTTCTCGTTGCGTATTTTGCTGAAAATGTGCCTCACAGGCGTTCTCTTCATTCGTGCGAACCTTTTCCTCTGGGTAATGTTCGAGTTGCCAAAACCTAGCAATGGGGTCAGAAGCATCCTCGATCGTGCCAAGATTGCACTGTACAGGGTACGCAGAAGGAGGGCCTGTAGGGCCAGAAACAATCCAACCAAAACGAGTCTTTTGGAGGATGGGAAGATTTGGGCCTAGACCAATTTGTCCAATACAAAGGAGCTGCCAGAAAATGGGCGAACCAATCAGAATGTCGATGGTGCCCGGTTGGTCGTAGGACAGATCTGATAACTTGATGTTATCAGGAACCTTGAAACTGTTTCGCTGGACGCGAAAACTTGGAGTAACACCCGTAATCTCATCGAGAACAAGACAGGATAGGCCAATGCCGTATGAAGTGTGAGGGGCTTGCAGCTTGATATCACACCTAGCCTTGATTTGAGAAGTGGCTTTACTTAAGCCTGAAACAGTAACGTTGACTTCGCGAGTTGGAAGCTTCAACCTTTTACACAGATCTGAACGTATGAAGTTCGATTGGGAACCGGAATCCAACAGGATTCGCACAACATGAGGCGTACCATCATCAGCGATGAGTTTAGCGGTAGCCGTAGGTAAGAGTACCTGAAAAGCATTCGAACAGAATGCCGAAATCGATTGGTTTAGTTCAACAGGGGTTTCTGCCGACATCGCAGATCCTGGTTGACTAGAAGAAGCATTTTGAGGCTTATCCTCATGAAGAAGTGTGTTGTGCCTTGATTTGCACTTTCTACACGTATATTTGGAGCTACAAAGGCTCGCAAGGTGACCCTGAGTTAGGCAATTAAAGCATACGCGGAGCTCTTTTGCCTTTGACTTTCTGTCAAGAACAGACATCTTGACAAACTTATCGCATTTGTACAAGGAATGAGATCCTTTACAAAGTGGACACGAAGGGGTACCCGACACAAATGATTTAGAATGTACCTTGGAAGACTTTTCGGGTACAAGCTTGCTATCTTTTACTTCCAGAGTTTCTAGAAGATTCGCTGTATTTTGTAAGAATTCCTTGAACTCATCAAGATTAGGCAGGTCAGAACTTGACCGGTTTCTAAGGACCTCCCATTCACGAAATGTAGTGGGGTCCAGTTTTTTAGAAACTACATAAATTATAACAAAATCAAGAAGCTCGCTTTCGGTAGCTAATGATTTGATTGCTGCAAAATGTTTGAATAACATATCGCTAATCGTACGCAATTTAGTTGCAGATTCCTTACTGCAAGATTCGAGTTCAAATATAGCCTTGAGGTGGTTATGAACCAGAATTTTTGGATCATTGTATCGATTGCACAATGCCTCCCAAGCTAGAGTATAATTACCCGCAGTAAACTCTAAACTTTTTATAATTTGGCTTGCATCACCCTGTAAACTAGCCTTTAAGTAATGCAGCTTTTGAATATTAGTTAACGCTTGATTCTCATGAATTAAACTAATAAAAATCTCACGAAACTCTAACCATTCTGAAACGTTCCCTGAATATTTGGGAATTGAAATGGCAGGAAGGCGTACAGCTTGATTATTGCAATGTGAACTGCAATTTGAATGCGTTGATCTTACGCTACCATTAGGAGATCCAGAACGATCTGGTGCAACATCAGACTGTTTGTTGTATTCATTAATCAAACATTCAGCTTGTGAAATTGCAAAAAAATAAGAGTCCTCAAATTCGACTCGCTGTTGCATTTCCCGTTCTGCATCCTCACTGGCTTCTAAAATTTGTTCATGAACTGCATAATATTCTGATAACACGGCGGCTATAACATCCAATCTTTTCTGCAATTGAACAATCTGAGCGCTAGATAAAAATTGATCTTCATCGTGAACTATTTGCAAAGATTGCACGTAATTTGCGAAACTCGTAAGCTTGCCTTTGATAGAGCCACGTGCCCTAACAAGCGAATTCATAATTGTTGAGATTAAAAACAATTTAACCGATCGAACTTACTTTTCGTACGCCCCTGGTCCGCGGACCCAACGGGTCAACTATCTGTGATATTTCAGGCAAAATGCTACGCGCGGTAGCCTTACTACTTGCAGAATCTGAAATATTCTTTAATGCTAAAACCCTTTCGCACGCCTCTGGCGCGAATTTGTTTATAACGTAGACAGCGCTTGCTAACAACGCGAGAAACTTGTAGCTTACGACGCAGAAAACAACCCCGGTACAACGCGGGAACTTGTGACTGCAGTATGAAAACATGCAGGGGATATCGCTAACAAACGTAATAGCTTGGGATTTCACGCAATTAAAATGTTTATATGACTCATAAACCATTTGTTTACGCAATAATACGCAGCTGAAATTATGCACACATGCAAACACAGACGAAATAAACCAAATTTATGCATAGGAAAATCAGGCTTACATTTGATATTGGTGTGTGCCGCCTTGCCGGTTTTCTGTTCCTACTACCGTCTCGCTTGCAGCTGGCCGCTGGCTCCACACCTGCACGAATTTGGCGCGAGACTCGGCGTTTGGGTATCTACCGTCTGCTGTCTTCTTTCCTCTCGCTACGGGCACCGCATGCTCCCTCTTTGTTCCACGCGTTGCTGCGAAATTGGACGCTGCTTCCTTGCGGCCGATTGTATGCGATGCAATACAAACTGAATATGCTTTGTACTTGCCTATGACCAATATTGTCGAATGCTGTCGCTGTTTTGGACCCGCAATGACCTAATGTGGTTTAAATCAGGTTCTGTAGGACCAATGTTTGAGCATTGATCAGGATCGAAGTTCCAATGTTTTTGTAGCCTTCTCAGTTTTTCGTTATTTGGAACATTCCTGATTGTCAGCTCGCCTTGGAATTTGTGGACTGTATGGATTGTAGGTTTCACTGAATTATACGCACGTTGAAAAGCAGAAGTAGTAATTTATTGCTACAAATTAACACGAACAGTTTAACATTTACAAAGAATTAGTTTTCGTAGTGCGTGACCGGTTTGCATGCTGCCACTTTGACAGATGAAACGTAAGTGTTTTTGGAATCGGATGCCGGCACGGGAGTCCACTGCGCACAGCATGAACTCAGCATGTAAGAGAGGCGGCAAAAGTTTATAAAGTCCTTAACAACAATATTTGAGTGAAAAAGGACCAATTGAAATTTTAGTATTGAGGGGATCTGGTAACCTTACGATTTTCTCGAAAATTTCAAAATACAGTATGATACTTTTTTTAGAGTATTTGGTCTTAGAATTTCATGCTGTGTCCAAATTCATCATAAAAATTGAGGGTTTCCATTTAAAAAAAGTATCGCTAACGTCATAACTCAAAAACAAAAGACAATCTAAAAGTGACAGTTACAGTAAAATATGTATTTTTTAAAATAAAAATTGACGTGTTCGAAGATTTCTTTCAAAAACATTTAATAAAAGTTCTATTTCGATAGTTCCAGACTTTACACTCGCACTGTAAATTTTGACGTGTTGCTCGTTACTCCTATCTCGGAGTTTAGTAACGTGTTTTTTGACAGCGCTGTAAACGCCTCTTTTGTCCAGCTTAGAAGGTTACTATCCCGAATGGATTAACATGTGAAGTTACATGAATAATAAACTTTCTTAAATGAAACTAATTTGGTGTTTCATAAGACCAATTCACAGAGTAATTGCACTCTTTTACACGTTTCGCGTTATTCGTTGTTATGATGTATTGTCCCATTTTAAACGATCAGTAATATAAATATTAAGATTTTGACATCATCGTAGAAGCTGATTTTGTCCAACTCAGGTTATTTGTCCGAATGGGTAAAATGTAAAGCCTCATAAGTAATAAATCTTTTTAAATATAATTAATTTGGTATTTTAACATTTTTTAAGGGCAAAAAGCGATATATTTTGAGCTGGCGTCTTTTGGGGTATTATCTGAATACTCCGCGCTCCGTTTCTTCACTCTGGTTGCAAGGCCGCGGTGATCGTGCTTTCTTGTTTTCGCTGGTTACTCCCGAATTTCCACCCATTTTATCCCGTTAACGCTGAAATGCGTGTCCTTATCGGTCCAATTTCGATCTCTGTGGTAAGTGCACGTGGTCATTCTAGTTTGCTTTCTGATTCTTTTGATTTAGCTTCAGGGTATTTCTAGCTGTTTTGATCCCATACCGCCGTAACCAGCTGTCGTGATCCCGTATCAAATTGTTATGGTCTCGTATCCAGGTGTTCTTCTCCAGTGTAGTGCATGTGCTGTTCTGATCAAGTGTAGCTACTCCCGGAAGCTGTTGCTTTGACCAGCTTTCTTTAATGCTGAGATTTGTAACTTTAGTCTCAAGCGGACCCTTTCTGTTATGTGGCCTTGACCTGATGCAGGCCTTCGTGGCTGTCGAGGCCAGGCACTTTAATCACCGTAAAAGGTTCGCTGTTTGGTTGGGCACATATCGACGCTAATATTCTGTAATCTAATTAGTTGTGATACCGCACGTTATAATTATTAAAATTCTCTCTCGAATTCCCTCTTGCTTCTTTCGTTGAGAGTATATTGCTGTGCCGTATTGACACTGTATTAGACTGAAGCCCTTCAGGTTTCCTCAAACTTCGTCTTCATTTCTGCAACTTTGCCTTGTTTTCGTAAGTTGCGTTTTGAATTGTGCCGTTGTATTGCTGGGCTGGCGCCTTCGATAGGCTCTTTTAAGGTTTTATTGAAACTTTGCTTGTCATGTTATTGGTTGCAATTACCTATATATGCATTTTTTTATGTGTTGGCGATTCTGTTGGCCGCTTTAAGCTGGTGCATTTAATTGATATGCTGTTGACTATGAATATGTGTGTTTGAGTTACTGCAAAATGAGTTATGACCTTTTTAAGATATTTATTGCTTTCCAGATTATTGGCTTTGAGTTTGAATTTTTGTTTCTATCTGTGCACATTGGTTGTATAAAGACTAATTGGCCCTTCTTTTGTAACGATGAACGAACTTAAGCTTTTGTAACGAGCCCATACCGTATTCACTGCTAATCGTCCATCAAACTCTTTATAACTTCTGCGCATTGAGAGAGAAAATGAGAAATGTAATTATTACAATGCCACCAGTGGTAGTGGCACGTCATGAACTATACCTACCGCTTAGGAAAGGTTGATTATATAAAAAGAGTGTGCTAGCTTTTTTCAGTTGCATCTTCAAATTAAGAAGGTAAATTATACGATTACAGTCCAATTTAAAATGATTTTGTAAAGGAACCGAGTACAGAACTATAGCACACAATTTTCTTAAATCATGTAGTGTTTGAAGATATAACTAATTCAATAGCAATGTTATGGGTATTATTATTTAACATTTACAAATTTATAAAATGATAAAATCAACATATAAACAATAACAAAAAAATCGTATAAACCTATTTTTATTATTTTTAGTCAGCCTTCTTTCTACTACTGGCTACATTACTTCGTTTACTTCTAAATAGTCTACCAATAATTATCTTACATAGAAGGAGTAGCATTGCAATCGCAACTATTACAAATGCCAGAACATCTAATAGTAAATATTGGTACCAATGCAACTTTAAGGCTGCAGTACGTAAGTGAGGAGCTCCTTTGTGTCTCATCACATACTCTATCCAGAATATAGCATTATCCATGGGTTGCAATGGTTGATCTCTGAGAACCCTCGATCTTCTTTGTGCGGTTTCTCTATATCTGCAAAAATTCCAGTTTAAATTTGAAACAGAACTCTCAGACCTACTTACGAAGGTTTCGTTAATACTTCTTCTAAAGCCCATGAGAGCGTTTGTTCGCTAAGTTCTGGAAATGGTATTTCCACGGCATAGCCCTGGCCAACGGCAGTTCTAGTGTTCATGTTTTGATCCCCGAAGATTGGAATGCACACCATAGGAACCCCGTTGTACACAGCTTCTGTTGTGCTAAGCAACCCTCCGTGAGAAATGAAGGCTTTAACGTTGGGGTGAGCTGGAATAATATTTAGTCATAACTATCTCAAGAAAATTCCGAAGTTAGAAAACATAACAGGTGTAAATGTTTGAGAATATGGAATGAACAAGAAAACTCATAAGAAAAGAAGGGTGCTTATGGAAGATACACATGCATATGATCTTCAGGCAACTAATTTCATACAGAAAACAATAGACTACAGTCAAGTGACAGTGACACTGAAAACAGAAAAAATAATTGTAACACGCCCAAGGAAAATGTGAAAGGAATATATCCGTGTAAGCAGTAATTTCTGTTAGTAACTGGTACTTGCCTAGAATGTCCTGCTGGGGAAGCCACTTGTGAATTTTAACATTTGGCGGCTTCCCTGGCAGGTCTTCCTTTTCCCACTTCCACACGATTTGCTGCTTCAGTCTAGAAAACACCCTCAGAATTCCATCCAGCTTCTCTTTAGGCAGATCGCTGCTTTTCAAATTCGACCCCATGCTGAAGAACACAACTCCATCTTGCGCTTTGTCCAGAAACTCCTGCCAGTCTTTCGGCAGCTTCTTCGGAGAGACGTGAAAGCCCCCGATCTCGACCATGCTGGGTACGTGCGCTACGGGCGCGTTCATGGCCACGTTGGAGTTTAACAAAATCAAAGATGCGTTGTACATCAGTTCGTTGAGGTCGGGCGCGTCGGGAAAGTACTTCTTCAAAATTTCATTTTGCTTGGGGAAAGTGAAGACGTGCTTATAGATGGTTTCGAACAAGCCCGCACCTGTGTTGCGAAGCCTCTGCCAGAAGTCCATGTGGTCGCTGTAGCCGGTGAACGTAATAGGCAGAGTCGAGTAAGGCGCTGGGTTGGCTACCAGATGGTTCGACCACTCGCTAGCACCCAGGGAGCTGAGCAGTACTAATGGTGCCTGGTAATGGTGGGCGAATGCCATGTGGGCCTCGTTGACAAACAGTTCGCAGATGACCAGGTCGAAGGTAGCTTTAGAATGTAGGAGCTCTTGTACGCCTTTGTCCTTTAGGGCGCTTTCGGTGATTGGTAGCCCAAACACGTCGTACAACATTATAACGTTGGTGAAGATGTCTAAGGAATTTAAATCGTAGAGATTTAAACCTGAAACAAAAGAATTTGTTAATATCAACTGCAACATAGTCTTTGGAGTTAAGAAAATTATGTTGAAATGTACAAAATGGCAGCTTTTGACATAGCATCCTATAATAAAACACCAATAATCACGCTTTATTTTCGGTATTGATCATTTCAAAAACTGAGTAAGCCAACATATTTATATTTCTTTTCCAATTCGATCAGCAAATTTTGAATTTTAGCTATTCAGTAGCGGTTTGACAATCAAAACTGATTTCTAATGTCAACAATATTTATTAGGTCAGCTTGAGAATTGACACCGCCATTGCTTTTTATGCACAAAGAAGGAGACGGCAATTCGTTTGGCCAATTTTTTTCTCGCCTCAAGATTTCAGGCGGCGAGTAGGTGGTCAAGTATTGTCAAGCAAGGAGCTTGTGCGTGATGTTAGCGATATTGTTCCGTGAATGTAGCTGTTTGGGGAAGCCAGTTTTGGCACATTACGAGGACTGTCATATATATCCAGGTTCCTAATGCGCACTCTACACATCTAAAATGTTCGCTTCCCGTCTCGTTCTCCGATTGGATATTACTATTTAATGAAACTCCCACATCGCCCCACCGACGTGCTGTATATCAACGCCCTGCATTCTGACGCTCTGAACTGCCGTTGTCTATTGTTTATTCGACAAATGGACACAGCCCTGGAGAACATTTCGTTATCACCATGTACATCAATATCGATTGCTCGCAGTCAATCTTTTAAGTGCCATTATCTCTGCTCTTAAAGACCTCCTGCTATATCGCAAATGATGCATTTTCTGCATCTGTAAATTACCGCTAATTTTGTATATATTTACACGTACGTAATTCACTTGCGAGGTGCAGTTTAAACGCTCAGCACTAGTTTACGAAACGTGTTTTCCCCTGTGGAGCAAGGAAAAACATATGTAAAGGTTTCCTTATTGCGCGACGTAATGCCACGAGTACGTAGAATTCTTAGGGATTGTTTTGCTAAATTGTTTTAAAATTACACTTCAGACATAGTTCACAAATCTTCTGATAAATAAATAATCAACTTTGATTCATTTTTTGTGTTATTTATATAGCAACTCATAAGTGACACAATGTGATGTAGAAATGTAAAGAAAACTAACACTATTATTTTAAAATAATATCTTTCACGTACGAGTACTTTTACATATAAAACATCAGTATCATATTTCCTGAGTGAATTGATTATCTCGAAAACGATTGTAACAAAACGTTATTTTAATTTTTTATTTCAAATGGTACTCCAGTTGTTTAGAAACTGTTCCGGGTTGAATCTTAATTTCAGATTTTCTAATACAATAAAGTGTACAAAGTTGCAAAGAGTGGTAAAGAAAACAAGACAACTATTTTGAAACAACAAAATTTTCTTGAATATCCCTGTACACAGAAGGTATGAAATTAGCCAGCGTGGCAGAGCAGTTAGGGAACTCAGCTACGGTACCACGGTATGGGGTTCAATCCCCACAACTGGCAACTGGCGGGAGGCCCACCCTGTCGCCTTACGATTAACTGTGGAACACGATATTTGGTAAATAGCCGCCTCGGCTTCTGTGACAAATGGTCACCCTTTTGATGCAGCTTTGCACATTTTCACTTAATTGCGTCTCTATTCCGCGAACAGTTAGAATATTGTCTTTGAGGGCTTGTGGATTATTGGCGTAGACTTTGTTCTTCGCATAGCCCCAAAGAAAAAAGTTAAGCGGTTTCAGATAGCATGGTCTAGACGAGGGCTGTCCAACTTCAAGGGGCTCAATGGCCACTGTAAAAATTTTAAGGTTGTGAGGGCCGCATCATAAAATGTGTCGTATGCGACTTTGTGAGTGATTTGTAATAAATATAAAACGTGTATATTTCAATACTAATTTTTATTTATTCAAGAAGATTAGGTTACATTACAAAAAGCATTGAAACATAAAAGAGATATACAGGGTGTTCCCTGAGGTAACCGACAAACTTACACCATATGTTCTAGAAGGGATTCTATACAAAAAAATTCATATTCATTTTAGGTAAATTCCTTTCCGTTCTTGAGATACCGACAACAGAAAAAAATACATCAATTAATGTAAATTTACGTATAGAGATGTGACGTTTCACCCCCTTACTAAGGGCGTCAAAGATTTACCCTTCGGGTTAAACCCAAATCGGAGAAACACGTTTACTTAAATATATGTATATTCGATTAGGTAAAACACCAGATAATTACCAAAACAAATATAATGTTTTTAGCTAGTTACATTGATTAATTAAAAATAACTCTGAGTTGCACATTATTTAAAATTAACATGTTCTTCTGGAACGGTGTCTGGTTTCGTTAGTCGAGCTGCAACCCAATGCACCGGCGAGTGTTGCGGGTCCCTATTGGTAGTCCGCCGGTACGCACGCCGATTCTTAGGTAAATGGGCTGAGTAGGTCTTTTGTTCCTGCAAACTTTACCTTTCACTCGGCAGTGATTTTAAGCTGTAATTTTTCGGCGAATTTAGCGATTTTAAGGGTTACCTGGGCCGGGCGTTAGTGCCTAAATCCTAGTGCAGAGGTTGCTGGTACCTTACGACAGCTAGGCGTTGTGCTTGGAGCGAACGCGGTGTCAAATCCTGCAGATGGAATTTTTTCGCCCTGAGCCGGAAAATGATGTTGACATTCCCCCGGTAGGGAATTTGCGGACTGCGGAATCGAACGTCGAAGTCCAGGAATTCGCCTTTTAATAAACAAAAAGGCGACCTGCAGGTGAGTTTATGAAGGGCGGCTACAGGACTCTAGCCGCTCACAAGCGGGGTAGAGGCTGCGATTGCTACAGGTTACAGGTTTAAGTATTAGTAAAATGAGGTTATGAGGAGTATTTCACCCTTCGGGGCGCCGGGATTTGCGTTTAAAAAATTAGGCGGTCGGAAATGGCTTTTAAGCAGTTAGCCCTGCAAGACAGTACAGCGTATTAAGACAGGGTTAAAGCCTCAGGAATTCGATTTCCCAAGAAAGTTCAACTTCTTCTTCTTCCTTTGCCTTATCCGTTCCAAACGTTGGCTACTATCATGGCTATCCGCGCTTTATTAGCTGCTGCGCGGAAAAGTTTAATAGATGTCATTCCGAACTACTTTCTAAGGTTTGCGAGCCAGGAGATTCTTCTCCTTCCTGGCCCTCCTTGTCCTTCCACCTTTCCCTGTATTATAACCTGTAACATCCGGTATTTGTTGGAATTTCTCATTACATGTCCAAAGTATTCCATTTTTCGTTTTTTGATTTATGACATAAGTTCAGGTTGACATTTCATCCTTCTAAGGACTTCTTGGTTGGTGATTCTATCGACCCAGGATATTCTTAGTACTCGCCGGTAAGTCCACATTTCGAAGGCTTGAATACGTTTTTCTGTGGCTTCTGAGAGCGTCCAAGCTTCTGCGCCATATAACAATGTTGAGAAGACATAACACTTTATTATGCGTCGTTTGAGTTCCACGCTAAGATCTCTAGAGGAAAGAAGCGGTCTCATTTTGATAAATACTGCTTTTGCCATTTCTATTCGGCGTTTGATCTCTCGAGAATGATCCCATCTGTCATTAATATTACAACCAAGATACGTAAAGCTGTTAACCCTTTCAATATGTTCGTTGTTACATAGAAGTGTGCTTTGATGGATTGTTGTCTTACTAATTATCATATATTTCGTTTTCCGACTGTTATGGTCTAACCCATATACTTTACTTATATCGGTGACCCTATTGACGAGTTCTTGAAGCCCTTCTAGACTATGAGCTATCAGTACCGTATCATCGGCATACTTTATGTTGTTGACGATTTTCCCGTTTATAGTGACACCCTGCTTAACATCTTCCAGTGCTTCTTTAAATATCTTCTCTGAATAGAGGTTAAATAGCAGTGGAGACAATATACACTCCTGGCGAACTTCCCTTTTGATTTCGATAGCTTCAGATTCATTTCCATCCAATATTAGTTTCGCTCTTTGTCGCCAGTAAAGATTGGTAATTATCCTGATATCTTTCCCATCAACGCCTGATTCTTTCAAAGCATTCACCATCTTGCTGTGTTGACATCGATCGAAAGCTTTAGCGTAGTCTATAAAGCACATGTAGACGTCACACTTTATGGTTCTACATCGTTGAACGAGAACTTGTATAGCAAAGAGAGCTTCTCGGGTGCCGAGACCACTGCGGAAGCCAAACTGCGTCTCCCCCATGTTGTGTTCACATCTATTATACAGGCGAGCGTGGATTACCTTAAGGAAGACTTTCAGCACGTTGCTCATAATGCTGATCATACGGTAGTCCTACAATATTTAGCACCTGTCTTTTTTGGAATGGTGACAAAGGTGGAAGTGTGCCAATCGTCGGGTATTATACCGGTATTATATATTCTGTTATAGAGAACAGTCAGTTTTTGAATACATTTATCGTCCATGATGTACTGTTTGAGGCTTTCGCGGTTACTCGAATTATTCTCCTTAGCATAGCATTTCGGCTTAGACCGCGTAGTATTTGTATATGAACACCCAGCATTTTCTGGCTTAATGTGCCTTGCACCTTGTGAATTGGAGCAAAAACCCGCGCGATGGCCATGCTCTTTGGTGGCTCGTGTTGTGTGAGTATTTTGAGAACGAGGATACTTAGGCAGATTTGGCCGTTTTGCTGTTTGTGCATCCATATTCACTAACGTTTCGCAAGACCTTGCAGCTTGCATCATCAGAGTGAAAGTCGCACACGCGTTTTTGCTCGACTTCACAAGGTGCAAGGCACATTAAGCCAGAAAATGCTGGGTGTTCATATACAAATACTACTTCTCGGGCTGACAGTACAACACGTAATCTCCCTTGAAGCCTGGTTTGGTAAGGGATGGAGGCCTACTCCCTTAGACAGTTCAGTGTGTCAGACCGGAGGGCCCAGGTAGAAAAGGAGAGGACAGGATCAGGACTGCTGAACTCAAGGGGGAATTCGATCCACGGGCCGCAAAAATATCCTGGTGGGCCGCATGCGGCCCGCGGGCCACATGTTAGATAGCCCTGATCTAGATGGCCAAATGTTTAACATGTTTGAAGTGAATTTCCGCTATTTCTATACGTTGTTGTAGCGTATATTGTTCCGTTTTCTTAAATCATATAGTTTTCATTTTCCACTAATCAAGATATCATAACTCTTTGTTTAACAGTTAGAAATGTCGCAAACTTTATAATGAAACTTCCTATTGGAACACATTATACATTTCGGACGAAGCCAGATTTATATGCATCGCATCAAAGTCTGAGAAGCATAGAACGTTTGCGTACTAAATATAGTTATTTTGGCATCAGTTTAATGTTGTATAAATGTATTTCGATATAGCTATTCTGTTATTATTTGACTTGTAAATGCGAATAGCAACAAGTCATTGCGCATGAAAGACGAATTTGTACTTAAAACCGATATATTTAGGAATAGCCATTTATTCTAGAGGTTAATCCTAGTTTCTGTATTGCTTTGTGTGTGCATCTAAGGGGTTAATATATTTATGTTTAGTAGTGAGCCAATTAGATCTTATTGTGAATATGGAGTAAAGTTGTTTTCAGCACTCGAGTTGCACGCCAGGTTCCTGTTTTGGAAAATAGTTACACTTCTTAACTACGACTGGCAAATTGGTAATTTTAAAAGAGTTGCCTGAGTACTGATCTAGCCAGATGAACAACAAGGGCAAATAATTTATAGAAATACTAATGTGTACGTAACGTCTTATTTCAATATAACGTCTCAACGAAGAGGCTATGAAAAACCGCATTTCAATGCTTACAAAGTGATCTGATTACTTAGCGACTGGAAGCAGGCCAATAAATAAAAAATAGATGTACCAATAGCTTTACATTAATTTTTCTAAATAAAACTGAAACTACACGTGGAAAAGTTAATTGATGCTACTGGGGTGTTTGCTGCAGTAGTCTTATTCTCCAATGCAATGTTTTCTGTGTTGGATATTGTATAAACAGAAGACGAACGTCATAATGCCTTTTAAGGACTGAAACATTTTTGTTCACCAGAAAAATAGTCCGTACTGGAGGGCCAACTTTCGATTGTATCCCTCTACCCCCACTAGTTGATTGCATATTTTTCTAATGCGCATTACTAGGAAAATATGAGAAGACTTTGAATTTTCTGGCCGTAACTTCAAATATTTTCCACAAATCTTCAAATGGACAATTGTTTCATTTCTTTAATCGTGAAGGTTTACTGAATATTAGTTTTAGTATTAGGAATATGGACTATAATATACCATATTAGCATAATTTTTCTCTTCTGTATGCACTTGCTCTTTCAACTATTATGGTTACTTTCACATTCCAATAAACTTTACAACCTAATTCCTTAAGAAAGCTGTACGTAGCTCCCCTTGAAAAAAGTTTCGATTTGACCGATATACAGTATCTTTTCTCTTAAAAAACAATTAAGGTTGTACACTTTGAAATATCAATTGCATTAACTAAAAATTTTAGTCTTTTAAACATGTTCGCCTTATAAACTCCCTGGAGATTTAAGTAGATAGAGTTTATTTCAATTTTTCTTGCAGAACCTTCAATGTTCTACTCAACTTCCAGATCAAAATTTTCGCTTTCTTGAATTTTTTAACAAAAAGAAATTTATTTTACGAAGAAATTAATTAATTCAGAACAGAGCTGAAATGAAATAAGCAAATGTTTACATTTATCCATGGTGACATAGCAACGATCAAAGCTTAGGTACTTTAAAAAATATATGTTTCGTAGATATATAAAAAATGAGATTGATCGCAAGCAAAAATTTTAAATATGTCAAACTAATTTTTAAATACTTATTAATTTTAATTTCTTTATCGCGTCCATCGTACAAAAAATGTAAGAAGCATTGCTGTCAGTAACTGTCCTACCGATATCGGATGTATTGGAGATTAGTCAGCAGAAAACGCTTACTGCGCTCAATACTTATACAACTGTAATGAGTTTCATGGAGTTGTTGAACTTTGATTTGTTTTAATCTAATCTAAAATTGATTGTTTATTTATTCCGTTATTTACTTATACCACTTCTGTTTCTAGAAACTCGAATATCTAATCAGATTGCTTGACTTTGCCTGCGTGAAGTGAAGCAATGTTCAAGTGAAACAAGGTTTATCAAATGTATTAACGAATATTTCTAAACGGAGTTCCTTCTACTGAGTATTATATTCCGTATATTGAGTCAAAATTTCAATTGTAGCTTTGTAATTGCCGAAATAAGTTTTTGTTTTGGCACGCTGGTCGTGCTAGTTTTTGTTTTTGGTTTTTAATTAATCGATTTTTTACTTTGAGCTGTTTTTTAATGAAGTACAAAATTGTACGTTTTGAGGTCATTAAATTACATCCCAGCGTTGGCTTCGTGTTTGGGTAATTTAGGACCACATTGTAACTGTTATCGTGCGTCCCACTATTTAAGCGAAACAGATAACTAAATAACTACAATAATAATAATATTAATAATTACTGTTATAATAAAGTACAATCCCGGGCTTTAGAAGGGAATTTATAGTGGCTTTTCTTAGCAGTTAGGAAGATTTTATGAGACTATTTTTACCTAAAATTTAGGAAGCCTACGACGATCTAAATTAAGCTTGCTTTAGAGTCGGCTGTTGTGAAATAAGTTTGTTGTTCCACAGAGCGACAGGTTAATATTTGTAAGATTAAAGGAATAGTGTGGCCTTGCCTACAGACCAATGGCTGTTCGAAGTCAATTGTTTGCGTCGCATTAAGAAAGTTTTCTAACGTAAAAAAAACTGATTTCTGTACGTCCCGCTTGTAGGACGACGTGACAAATTGCTTCCGGCGTTTTACCAAATTGCCAAGCCTTTCGTATACACTTTTCAACGAACTGCTTTATCTACAATAATTGTTCCATATTGTCCCAGCGTGGGTTCCGGCCTCCCGCTGTCCCATTACAATGGCCAGTGACGTAACCAGAAGAAAGGAAGCAATAAACCCGATCTCCGGAGCCTGAATCTTCTACTTGTGCTTTTCGAAGGATCTGGTCAGTTTCCAGATCACAATTTCGTCTCCAAATATTACCCGGATTGTTTATTCTATGCAAAACGAAAGCTCTGGTCAGTGTCCAAGCTTATTAATACCAAATAAACATACTTTACGGGTCAAATTTCGGCGTGAGTGAATATAATTCATGTACCCCAGATATTAAGGTATTTGTGTTAGATATATGTATATATATATATATTGAAATGGTCTTAGGCACTAGACTCAACTCTGGTAGCGATTGCCAATTTAATGGAAATTTCAATAAGCACAGGGTTGAGGTGATTTATATAACTGCAAGGCTAAAACCTGAATTTTACAGAATAAATGCATTTGTAAAGAGATGCCAGTAATAGAGTAGTAATTTAATGTAAATTAATTTACTGAATCACCTCATTGTGAGTATGGACCAGATCCTGAATTTTTAGAGTAGTAACTGTATAAGGAACGCATCAGGCAAAGCTTATTTCTCACAGGGGTCTAAGTTGACTGTCGGATCAATTTAAATAATAGGTTTGTGCAAAAGCAATAGCCGAACCAAAAGAAATTATTAATTACAGAAAGGTTTGCTATGTGCAAGAAAATGAAGCGTAGAATTCAATTAAACGAAACAGTGAAATGTTGTGAGGGTTCTAAAAAAGTATAAGAAGCCAGAAAAATAATAATGTTGCAACGAGCAAGGCATAAAATAGTAATTGTGAGAAGCAGACAAGACATTATAAAGCAAGGGGAAAAGCAAATAGCAAGACAGGAGAAAAAAACGACTGAAAAGCAAACGGATGGACATCGAAAAACAATTGTGCAGGATGTGAACTCTAAATAAATTAATCAGTACAATTGCGCGAGTGAACAAAGCAAAGCAAATAATAAAACGTTTGGTGGCGCAAAGAGACATTTTAATAATTAAAATTGTAGATAATATTTTAGAAATAAGAAATTTGTAAATATAATAATTTATAAGCAGATTTATTTCAAAATGTAATTGATTTGAACTTGGTTAATTTCCGTTTGTATTAATATTAGGTTAGCGTTTGTTTATAACGGATATGGGGAGAACAAATGAAAAAATTAGAAAAAATGGCAATGTAAATTGTGCTCCACTTTAAATCATATTTTTATATAATAAATGAGCAATTTTCGACATAAAAAGTGTACCATTTTAATAAGTGCATATCCCAGTTGGTGTGATATCGTTTGCAAGAGTTTTCGTCACAAAAATTTAGAAAGTTTTATGAAGGGGCCCTTCCGAGAGGTTAGCAGCCGTTCAGTTCAAATTTTCGAACACTGCGTGTAGCCAAGGAAATCATCGCAGCCTAGAGGGGAATATTCCAGGACGTAGAGCAGCCCTGTAACAACGTCTCCAAGAGGTTTCACATCAAGCTGGCCCGTAGCAGCTCCAACATCACAACGGCGTCACTACAGCGACTTCGAGGAGTTCGGCGAAGTATCAGGTACCCAAACTTGGCTAAAAGTATCAACGTTAGGCCCGTGAAAATTAGGTGCATGATAAAGGAGACATCACTTAAGAAGATCCAAGCATTTCCGCGGCTATAGAGGAGGTGCAGCTCTCAAAACAAGCGGATTCTATTATTTGAGGTTCTGCGAGGGTGAAACCGGACGCGTCTAAAACAATTGCTAATTTCCGCTAGCAGCGTCCCTTTGACGTCATCGACAATCAATTTCCTGAAAATAAAAGATAATTAATGCCGCCAAAGAGCGAAAATTCAAATAAATATCTGTACGAACTTTGATAATTTCACTTTGTTTTAAACGTCATATAACGCAATCTTGCATACGGAATCCATTTTGTGTAACATTTGACCTACTTTCAAATATTTTGCTTCTGCGCAGTGGAACTAAAGCGGCAAACAGAACCGTATTCAAATAATTTGTAAAATTACACAATCGACAAGGAACCCAACTGACTTAGAGTGATTGCTTTACTTGAGAGCTAGCGGTTATTTATCATTATTTGCAGGTAGATAAAATACAAAACGGGCATATCATCATTTATTTTGACAAGTAAAGTAAATACGAGTTACATTTTAATCAGCCTGAGAATTAATTTTATTCCAATCAAAATATTGTGTGGAGGCTCTAGCAATTTAATATTTAATTACATAATAACAAATAATTAGGTAAAGAGTTAGCATTCCATTGCAATATGTGCTAGTATCAGTTTGTGCTCGCAAATTAATAAATAGAAGTTTTGTTGCTACATCGGTGTTTATTCATCGTAGCATAACCTACCAGTTTCAAAAGAATCAAAACCGATTAACTACAGCATAACCTTTCCATATATTATGTATCATATGTCTAAGATACGAATTTTGGTGGCATGTATTGAAATCGACATATATGTAATTTACACTAGTAAGAGTTCTTTATAATAAATTTTTTATAACTGCACTGTATCGATTGTTCAAGGTATAAATCGAGTTTGGTAAATAGGACTTTAACGGGGGAAGATATAAATAAAGTATTGTTATGGTAGCATCTCAAGACTGGTAAGTGGTTTGTGAAAGTTAATCATAACTAGAGATTAATTATGGAATGGTAGAGTATCTATTTATTAAAATGTACAAAGGTGAATTTTTATAGTAAAAGAACGGTATAACTATTCGAAATTTATTTAATAAATTATAGATTACATTCAAATCCGGTAATGAATTTAATATTCAGAAAAAGCTTCTAACATATTAATTAAAATATGATTTTTGGAGTTATATGGATGGTTGTTTGGTGTTATCAGAGAACAATTCATAATTGAAATTAAATATCAATTAGTACAATCTATAAGATAGTTTTAATTAATGTGAAAGTTATAAGCTGAGTCAATATGTTAAAAGTCGCTTGAAGTGTCAAATTAATAAATAAATTGTAATGTAATTTAATCCAGGAATGTTAGTTTTAAAAATGTATGAATAGATTATTGCTATGGTGAATTGTAAATTTGAAGAATAACAACTAATTTTTTATTCTAAAATGTACAAGTAAAATTTGGTATAAAGAAAAGTTTATAATAAAACCCTTTTATAAAATGAATTTTATTATTGTAACACTGTAAAAGGGTGTAAAGCAGTAAATTAAATATAAAGTAAAGGCAAACAAAAGAATTTTAAACAAACTCTAATATGAAGAAAGTTACAATTTCACTATTTGAAGACGAATTAAGAATAATGGGGTTGGTGAGGTGAATCCATCTGAACCTGAATTGATTGGTTGAGCTGCATTTCGAGTCGTAGACGAGGTGGATACATCTGTAACTGGGTTTGATTTGGATGTGCTGTGATGAAGTCGTTATCTAGGTAAATACATCTGAACCTAAGATAATTGGCTTGATTGTATTGGAGTCGCTGTTGAAGTGGATACATATGCAACTGTGTTTGATTTGGAGGAGCTTCGGTGGAATTACTGTTGGGGTAAATACATCTGTACCATTTTTATTTGGATGAGCTGCAAAGGAGTTACTATAGAGCAGAGTCGTTTTGCTTCGCTAGCGCTCACACGTTAATTGCTGAGATTATTATTCGTCGTTTAACACACGAGTTAGGCCGTTCGCTCACAGAAACGACGTGATTACGACGCAACTGACAAGGAACTCTTGTATGGGTTTATGTACTTCGCTGCACACTGAAGCAACTGCGATGCGAACACGATGCGACTTATGCAAAATAGTTGTTAGTGACTGACAATGTCAATCGTGACGCGATTAGTCGTGTTGCAGTTGCTTCATAAAATGCACGATTTGTAATTATTCTTTTGGTTAATGATACAATTTTTGACTGCATATTGTATACAAGATACTGACAGACAATGTCAATGACAGATTTCAATAAATTTTTTGTATTAAAAAAAATAATTACATTGTCCCGAAGATATTATTTTCGTAGTGAAAAGTTGTTTTTGACATTTTTAACCAAACGTCGTATTTAAGCTTTCATTCAGTTTTGAAAAAAAAATTGTTAAACGCTTTTTAGAAAAATTAAAAATAAGAGTAATTGCTTAAGGCCAGTTCTACACTTTCTAACTTTTAGAACACCCTGTATATTTTATGAAAAGTTTATGACGTACCAAGAAGAGCAAAACTTTTCATCACGAAATGGGAAGGTTTGCAATAGTGCGGCACCCCATCTGGAAACACACTGTATATGATTTCACTTTTTGCTAAACTCCTTTTCATGTCTTTAAAATGTTCAGAGCCATATAAAATTTGTAAAGTGAGACCTTATATGATTACGCAGTGTATTGTTAATAAACATTGTCTGTTGAAATAATGAAATCAAAGATGGTCACTTACACAGACCAGCACCCAGCTTTATTATTAGATCATTAGCAACACGTTCCAAAAGGGCCTTTTTCTTTTGAACGAGTAAAATACAGAAGTATGTTCTGCTGTTATATTAATCGCTTTGATATGCATAACACGAGTTGGCGTGGCGATGGTGTCGTAGGTATGTCGTAGTTGCATCGTAATCGCATCGCAGTCGCGTCCGGCCAGTCGATTCGAGAGCCTCAGTTACAATATTGTTTTGTTGATCGTATATTATCAAATTGGAGAAATTTATTGAATGACAACAATTTGACACTTATACTTTGAAATTTATAGTAGCTTTGATTTATACTACTAAAATCGTTTTTTAATAGAAAAGCATCAATTAATAGGAATCATTAAAAACGATTTTAGAAAATTAAAAGAATCATGCATGAATAAGGGTTATTAATGAACGATTTTGTATGCAGTAACGAAACCCATAAATAAACAATCAACGAAAAATTTAATTAAAAAGTAAATGCTATTGGTATGTGCTACGTAACCATAGAGACAACATTTTGAATGGGAGATATAATTATATTATAAAAAATATATGAACTTGGAAATACTAAAAGACGTAATGCTTAAGGAAAGACACCTTCGTCGAAAGCGCATATTTTTTAGTAATTGTTTTAATAAATATATTTTTAATATAAAAAATCAGAAAAGTAATTTATTTTCTAATGCATAAATACGTTTCAACTTTTTTAGATGCAGACATGGAAACGTAAGTCAAAGTTACTTAGGAGTCATATTGTTTTATGTTATTTATCATTTTACTTCCACTTTATAAAAGTGTGTATACCGTTTTGATAGTGCTTTTTACACCACAAAAGTATTTTTTACCAATTTACTCTAAATATTCAGTGGTTGCAATACTGTGGTTTTATGTTTCCGCTTTAAATCCCTGTTTCCAAAATTTATTTGCACTCTGTATATTTTAAAGTACAATTTATTTGCTATTCTAAAAGTTTTTCCAATTTTTATTTTTCGATCCTATTAGATTTCTGGCTCCTAATGGAATCTGCATATAAAAACGAAACTAAAAAAAACGAAGGAAACAGTTTTAGATATTGTGTTGTTTTGAACAAAATAATAAAAAACCAGTTCATCAAATTAGAAAAGAAAAAGATAAAAATCAGTAACTGCAGAAATTGTTTATGTAATTGAATTTTTAGGCAAAGCAAGGCTTTATATTTAGGGGTTTACATACTATTTTAATTGTATGTACATAAGAATGAGATATTTCTTTAAATTACAAGAAACACTTGATTAATTGGACAGTGTACAATGGTTAACAATATAAACCGTTTACAAAACGATATCAATAAAATGCCAAGATAAAATTTAAAATGAAGTTTTTTCTTTAATTGTTGAAAGTATTAAGAGTAAAGGGCAAAGGAAGAAGGGATAGCCTAACAAAATCTGCTTTTTATATTTTGCTTATTCATTACGACTATTTGCGCCAACAATATAAAATGAATGATTTTCAAGAACATCGAATTTGTATGAAATGTTTCAAGTTGGAAAAATCCGAATTGGGAGACATGAGATTACGGCTATAGAGTTGAAACAAAAGCTCAATCGTCACAGTAGCTGTCAAAACGGCGACAAAAAAGCGAGACAAGTGCGATCGAATGATAAAGTGATGTTAACAGCTTTTTTTTATTATCAGGACAGCGTTGGGCATGAATTTCTTCCAAAAGGCAAAACCGTGAACAAAGATTATTACTTTTAAGTAATGTAACGTCTTTGTGAAGCTATTAGAAAATAAGCCAGATGCTTGGCAGAAAAACCGATGGAGGTTCCATGCTGATAATGCGCCGGCACACACATCACTATTAATTCGCTAATTTTTGGGGAAACACTAGATAAAAGTTGTTCTACATTCTGCTTACTCACGCAATCTAGGGCTAGCAGACTTTGTATTATATACTAAATTTTGGCGTTTTCAGCCGATTGACTCGATAAAAGGAAATTCGCTAGCGGAACTGCATTACATCCAGAAAGAAGCGTCTCAGTAAGGTTTCGAGGTCGCAAAAAATACCAGTAGCGGTGTATACAAAGCGGAGGTGAGTACGTTGAAGATGACAAGGCCGAACCGCTTCTAAATTAGGCAGTACAATTTATATTTAAAAAGTTCGGGAATTTACCGGAAAGGCCTCGTACGTGGACCAAAAATAGAAATAGAAACAGAAACATCTGTTATAGACTACCTGATTTTTAAACAAGAATCCAGGTTAAATGTGTAAGATATCAGGGTATACTGAGGAGCTATATGTAGCAGTGATAAGAGATGTAAGTAACGTAGCAGAATATTTAGTAGACTTGAAAGAAGAACCAATATTACACGAAAAATTAAATAATACCACCCAAAACATAATTATTAGAAAATAATAGAAGCTATACATCAAGCAGCGAACGAGACACTAGGGCGGAGAATGGTACGAAAAACGAAGTAACTTATTTAAAAGAAAAAAACAAAAAACAGCTTAGTTGAAGTATACATAAAGAACGAATCCGCAAGTGGAATACGACAAAAAGGCTAGGGTAACACCAAAGTTTTTTCAAGCTCAGAATGATAGTTGGGAATGTAACTGCTCTAGAATAAATATTTATATTGTTTGTTTGTAATCGACTAGGTCTAGACATATCGACTAGGTCTAGACATATGGACTACTTGGTATCTTAGACAACAACTACTATGATTATATGGACAAAGTCTTACTTAGAATTCTGTGGAGATTAAATAGTTTCAACCCTAACAAGGGATCTTTTACATGCTACACATCATAGTAACGTGGCACCCACGGCTTTACATCACTTTTGAATAATGGCACTCTGTAGAGGCTTTCATCAGCATTTTACTTCGACACGAAGTGTACGAAGTATTGAAATTCCCTGATATCGAAAACCACTCTGAGTCAAATATCTCTAAAATTCGTGCCAACCGACTAATGAACCCGCTATACCAAATCTCCGTCTCGGCGGTGCGGATCTTTTGGTGAAGACCCCAGTCCACTAGAAAGCTCCCTCGTATTGGGGGGCGCCTAAACGTGCTGTGCGGGGGATGTATGTTCGTATGTGTACACGATTCCGGTCGCCAGGAACATTCCTGAAGTCTTGGATCTTTCTCATACGATAGGGCGTCCGAAAATGAAGGCAACATCAACTTTTGAGGTATGGTCGAAGGCAAAAACCAAAGATATGGCACTTTCTGACCTTTTTCATACAACACTAAAACCTCGCCTTCTGCTGATATTTTTTAATTGGTCAAGAAACCAAGAAACGTCAAATTCTGGATTTTCATTGGTCACTTTTTGTCGGGTGAATTGAATAGTCAAGCTCATATTTTAAAAGTAAATTACATGGATTTGTCAGTAGCTTAGGTTCCGTCGAATTCACGACAGTACCTGAGGTATTGCTTGTCAAAGATAAGGTTATATTGACACTTTGATACGATCATAAATCCACGTAAGTCAACATAAATAAATAAAGCACGTCATACATCCTAGTCAAATTTATAGGACTCACCGTAATATGTTTGCAATCCGCTAAACTTATGAATTTTCCGTAACATAACCTGAAAATGGCCCGGCAGCGAAGAAGTCAAATAAGCAGTGGAGTAGACAGTAGACAACAAAAGCGGCGGTAAAGACAAGAGCGCCAACAGCAGCAGCAGCAATGGTAGCAATCCACCGAAACCCACAAAGAGCACAGGTGGTATTTTACAGTGATTTTGAAGGATATAGATACAAACACAAGGTTCACCTAATGTGCCAACATAACCAAGACATACTTTTTGAGGGCCATCCCTTTCTCAAGCAAAATAATGTATATGTACAGAGAGATTTTCTTTACTACGAACACGGCCTACGATATGTCGAATTTACAAATGCCGAGAATTTGACTTTGACAGTTCGCATATTTTGTGAGTAGATAATATCTGCTGTCTTTTCTATCTTTAAAATCGATAACTACGAAGCAACGGAACAGTGCAAATTGTAAAATGGTATTATCAGGGTCCAACGGTCGGGGAAATTCAAAATTCTTTCACAATATTTGGGAATAGGCGTTCTTCATCGTTATCAACGTTACATGGAGTTATTTAAAATTTTGGAAACTTTGGATGTGTTTCTCCCCAAAAGCACAAAAGGCTTAATGTTCCCAACGAAGACAGGAATTTAAAAGAGGTTTGTATTACCGCTAATGACTATCCAGATTATTCATTTAAATAAATTGCAGAACTAGTAGATTTAGCTGCGATATTCTTCCCGTTGACCATTTCAGAAGTATGGAATTTTGTGAAGCTCAGACAGAAATGCCGAAAATTTCCTCTGGAAAGTCGTTTTCACTACAACTAACGATTTGAAGAACTGCGTTTAAAAATTAAAGGGGTTGTTCAGAGTACTAGCACTAATACGTCAAAGGCAGGCTCTTTGCAGAAGAACTAATTTAAACTTCTTGAATTTTGTTGTTTGAAATAAATAGTAATTTATTATACAAGACGATAAAGTTAAATTTTATCCACGAGTGAATCGTTTAACGTCGAGACGAAGTCGAGACGTTAATGATTCAAAAGTGGATAGAAATAACTTTATCGTCGTGTATAATACAACATTTTTTTCTATAGCAAGAACTTTAACAATTTCAAAAGAAAATAATGACAGTCAATCACATTTCAAAATGTCAGTAGCTAGATTGGGTTGCTACGATAATACGAAGCTGTCATATTTAATTTAAACAAAAGTTAGAAAATTTAAATTACTTTATCTATCCTTGATGTTAAAGTGCTACTTTATCTACCCTTGCTGTTAAAGTAAAACTTGACCTTTTGTTTTGAGTTGATAAAAGCACACTTTAACATGTGCTATAGAAAAAAATAGTTTTATTTTTGTTTATATCTTTTTTTTACTATTTTACTATTTACTATTATACTATATTTTTAACAAGTCTGTAACTGTTATGGAAGGTTCCTTTGAATATACAGAGAAGAGAATCCGAAGTCTGGCAAGCCTGCGGTGGTGGTTTTAGCCCCCTTGTGTCCTTGAAGGGCGGAAAAAAATTATGTGTCAAAACTGACACAAAACCTAGAAATAATATGTTGGTAACTCTGTAAGTCTATGTCAAATTCGAGGTTAGCAGGTTAGATTTTGAGTCAGTCTGTGTCAAAACTGACGGAAAACACAGACTGACGCAAAATCTAACCTGGTAACCTCGAATTTGACAGACTTACAGTGCCACCAACTTATTATTTACACGTTTGAATTTCCCCGGCTCGCTGAGGATTAGTTTTTTTGGATCTCTCGATATTTTACAGTAAATGGTTAAGTTTATTATGCAACTTTATGTGAATCTGGGGTAAACTTACCACCCCCGAAAGCGTCTGTCAATCTTTTTACTTACATAAGATATGATTACCTTTAACATAGCAAAGAGCCAGACTTGTTATTATACTTTTTTTTTATTATTTTTTTCCATCCTTCAAGGACGCAAGAGGGCTAAAACCACCACCACAGGCTTGCCAGACTTCGGGTTTCCTTCTCAGTATATTTAAAGGGACCTTCCATAACAGTTACACGCTTGTTAAAAATACTGTAAGCAAACCCGTTGCTGGCTCTTGGACTATTATGTCTTTCTTCAGAATGCGTTTTACTTTGTAAACTACCTTCTTTTACTTTACTGTTAACCTCTAAAAATCCTGTTTTTCAACTCTGAATTTATCACCTGAATTAATCATAGAATAACACAGTACCTCATACATACTATCTGTGATATAATAATTAACAAAAATTACACTAGGCGTGGATGCCTCGTCTGCGTTGAACAGTTAAACAATCAATGCAGACGACCCGTGGATTAATATCAGAGTACCTTAGATCGACTGTCAATCGGTCTTGGCGTCTTTTTAGGCAATCCTAAATTCGCCGTGATTTACACGTGTTCGCAGTTCATGAATTTTCACTGTATGTACTTGGTATGTACGGCTATCGCCTTAAAAATCTGGTACACCAAAAAAATTTTCCCTTTGTGAATACAACTGAAATAACATAAGTTACGTCCACAATATGTTGGTGGCACTGTAAGTCTGTGTCAAATTCGAGGTTATCAGGTTAGGTTTTCCGTCAGTTTTGACAGAAACTGACGGAAAACCTAACCTGTTAACCTCGAATTTGACATAGACTTACAGTACCTATTTATATCTGTTCCAATTGCGCTGCCAACCCTGAAGCAAAAGCACCAAAATTTAAATTGTTAAGATGTTATATGTCAAACTGACACTAAGGAATCATGTATTTTCAATTTCTAACAAATACATTGTAACCAATTGGTTTCAACTACCTAGTTTTCATCTTTTGGTAAAGGATATGCATGTTAGAATTTCTAATGCGTTTTTAATACTACTTACGCTACCTGTGGTATGCAATGCATATCAAGAGTGAAATGAAATATGTAATTTAGATGTGATTAAGACGTTTACAGTAAAAATAAATGCGTATTATCCACAAATCCAAATCCACAATAAATGTTTGAGTTTGACATTTTATGTGTCATTCATAACAAGGTGCAATAATCAAAAATATACGTTTTGAAAATCAAAATAAAACATGTTGTGTTCTATATCTAGAGTGCTGTACTCGCAATAGCAACAAGGCTAGAGTATATTCGTATGCTGTATTACAGAAGAAGATAGCTCGAAAATAGTTATTTACCTAACAAGTTCGGGAAGGTAATTTTCCCGAATGAGCACTTTGTTTGCAGCACTCCCTTCGGTCATGCTGCATGTAGTGCGAATTTGGGAAAATTCTTCCCGAAGGAGTTAGGTACAATGTTTTTTGTAACGAATAACTGAAAATATTTTAAAAAATAAAAAAAATTATTATTTAGTGTTTTACTAATTTACTGAGCTGACAGCACAAATCACTAAACTTTTATCTACGCACCTGTCAGCTTTTGTCGACGTTTACAGCGCCTCTGGTGTTTGCAGGCGCAATTAAACCAACGAGGGACAATCCTCTGTATAATAAAGGAGAACGATCACACGTGTGTGTCCTGAAGGCCCCCTTGGAGAGGGGCGGAGCCCCGAAAGCCCCCTTAGATATGGGCGGAGCCCCGAGGGCCCCCTTGTAGAGGGACAAAGCCCCTAGGGCTCCACTGGGGAGGGGCGGAGCCCCGAAGGCCCCCTTGGAGATGGGCAAAGCCCGACGGCCCCCTGGAGAGGGGCGGAAGCTCGAGGGCCCTTTTGGAGATGGGCGGAGCCCCTAGGGCCCCCTTGAAGAGGGGAGGAGCCCCGAGGGCCCCCTTGGATATGGGCGGATCCCGAGAGCCCCCTGGGAAGAGGCGGAGGCCCGAGGGCCCCCTTGGAGATGGGCGGAGCCCCGTGGGCCCCCTTGGAGATGGGCGGAGCCCCGTGGGCCCCCTTAGAGATGAGCGAAGCTCCGAGGACCCCCTTGGAGAGGGGCGAATCCCCGAGGGCCCCCTTGGATATGGACCAAAGTAATAGGCCAAAAACCTGGTAGTAAATTGAATAGAATAGACCGAGCAATAGCTCGCGCAGCCCCGTTTATTATAAAAATTTACAAAAAACAAATTCCCCTAGTTTTTGTTGGAAAGTAAAAAACACCGCAGTGCGGGAAAAGTAAGTTTCGGCGCATCGGGAATGACCGGGAAATATGAATTTTGAAGTCATGAGTACAAAAAGGGATGTTACATATCTTGGCACATAACTGTATGTAATATATTAATGTTGTATTTGTAGCTATATCCTTCAAAATCACTGGCATTTTGTCCTACTGGAAGCACTTCATAGGTTTTACTTGTTTTGCCATTGCTGTAGGTGTGGGATACATGGGCTATCTTGAAACTAGAGTCAACACACCTTATGATGACAAAAAGGTACTCGAATCTGCTTGTTTCGAGTACAAATCAACATTTTTTTCTGTAGGTAGATGGTCATGAAAAGCGGACTTGATATACCAGAACGTTTTTGGGGCAGCTACAGGCCAGGCACATATTAGGTACTTCGACACGAAGTGTATGAAGTATTGAAATTCCGCCATATCGAAAACCATTCTGAGTCAAATATCTCTAAAATTCGTGCCAACCGACTAATGAACCCACTATATCAAATCACCGTCTCGGTTGTGCGGATCTTTTGCTGAAGACCCCAGCCCACTAGATCACTCTCCCGTATTGGGGGGTGCCTAAACGTGCTGTGCGGGGTATGCATGTTCGTATGTGTACACGTACACGGTTCCGGTCGCCAGGAACCTTCCTGAAATCTTGGATCGTTTTCATACGATAGGTCATCCGAAAATGAAGGCAACATCAACTTTTGAGGTATGGTCGTCGGCAAAAACAATTTTTTTAGGGTTTTTTTTTTTGATAAATAACTGGTTCATAACATTTCATTGTATTGGTGAAACAGAGTGATGTTGAGTGTCGAAGTATTATTGGAAAGCACGGAAGGGCGCTTTTCTTGGGTGGGGGGCGGGGGTACCGTATATTTTTAATTCTAAATATCTCACTGGAACCGGAAATGGAACTTGCGGCAGTAGTAGAGGGACCCCTAAACTGGAGCAACCTGTCAATCAACCTACTAATTAAATCCGCGAATTAAATCCGCGGATTGACCTAATTAATTTCGCGGATTGATCTAATTATTCTTCATATGTGCTACTGATTAATCACATATGAAGTTTGATATGTAATTTACATATGTGCTACCGATTAAATTACGCGAGGCCATTTTTAATTTGCTTCCGATTAAATTACGCGTCGGACTTCGGCGGCCATCTTGGATTTCTGGCGGGAATATTTGAAATTTGAATTTTTCCGATTTTTTCTAAGTTCCATTATTTGAATTTTAAACTTCCCGGGTGTCGGCCATCTTGGTGCGCGCGCACTTCTCACGGCTGTCGTTTTTAATTTTGAATTTTCGCGGAAATATTTGAAGTTCAAACTGGTAGATCTTCCGTCTCCATCATCGAAGCTGCTGTCTCTCTCTTGCATTCCCTCGCGGAAATATTTGAATTTAAAAAAGCTATTTGCGTCGGACCCGAGTGGGAATCGAACCCTAGTTTTCTTGGCAGCAGCCTTAGGACCTTACCGCTGCGCTATCGAGGTCTGTTGAACATATAGGAATTGAACAAGACGTCATTTCGCAGCTCTGCCGTCACACCGTTCGAGTTGAAACAAACTATTTTTCAAAAATTTATATTATGAGAATAGGGAATGTTTAGCATATTGTGTTTACAGGCAGACACAATTTTTAAAAAAATTATATTTGTAACAGCTTTGCTAGAAATAATTTTACAATTTACAATATCCTCGTTGCTCCACCCTACTGGAAATTTCCATTCACCTGCGCATAATTTGAAAAGTTAGAATATGGTTAATTTTACGGTTCTATGTGTAATTACAAAAGACATTATAGCCTCGATGCGCCGATTGAGTACCGCTATGCTGTCATATTATAAAATTATTTATTTCCTGAAAATTATAATTAATAACAGATGAACTGCATTGTGCATAATTTAGAACCATAGTAATATTTTTAAAAGGCGAAATAATTATTTTAGTCCCTTATATAAATACACGCATTCTGACTATTCTAGCTTTCTCTTTTAAAATTGTTTATCGGAAAGCCCTTTCACAGCTGTTACGTCACGAGCCCCAGCTTTTAAACAAATTATTTTTTCGAAAATGTTGTTTATAAAATTGGAAATGCATTGTCTGTGATGTTAGATGGGGGTAGTAATTTTAAAAAAGTGCTGTCACACGTAGTTTTGCTGTAATTAATTATTAAGTTCAACACTTGCGTGATTTCGATACTGGTTTGAGTTGCGGACAAAGCGAACAAATCTTGTAACTGCGATGTTATTTTCGATTGAATTTAGTCGGCAGTTCGTAACCCTTTTGTAATATTATAGCTCTGTTATATTGTGTATGTTATTAAAAGGGTACTTGCAATTACATTTGTCCCTCGAAGAAATTTGAAAAAGAGGCCAGTTTAAAACCGTTTAATAGATGCGGCTATCTGATGCATTTAATTGTAAATGTTGGTTTAATTTTTGCACCTATGTTTCAAATTTACAGCTATGCAATTATAACTTCTATGAAAATATAACATCTTTAAAGCAAGTTTTAGAAACCCTTAACCCTTTTCAAATTTTTATTTTTGTGTACGTGATTTGCGGTATATATAATTTTATAATTCATATAGGTAAAAAAGCCGGGTTGCGTTGCTCTCAGCTACAGTGTTTCGGCTACTTTTCAAGTCGTAAATATAAAAACGATTTCCTGAAAATTATAATTAATAACAGATGAACTGCATTGTGCATAATTTAGAACCATAGTAATATTTTTAAAAGGCGAAATAATTATTTTAGTCCCTTATATAAATACACGCATTCTGACTATTCTAGCTTTCTCTATTAAAGTTTTTGACGTCATTGCATAGCGGGCTATAAATTTTAATCGCCAAAATGCATTGTTACCGGGGGATTGCGTCTGCTGGAGTTTAGACTTTTTATAATAGAAATTAAATAAATGAACTGAATCACTCAAATGTTTTATAACGCTCAGGATCAAGCGGGCTCTATTTAATAAATGTGTTTTACAATCAACCATTGTTTTATTTGAAGACGGTATAGAAAATCTATTTTATTTTAAATAAACGTTGTGCCAAAGCGTCCAAGATATTGGAGTTAATGTTAAAACGGCTTTGTATTTTAAAACTGCCTTGTGTTTATAAAACGCGATGACAATTTGAAAGCTAGATGGATATCTTTAGTGTCTTGCATCTAATCTGTTTTGTACAAAATTTCGAAGGCTGCGGCAAAAGAAAATCCATTGTTATTGTGGGATTGTGCCTAAGGTTCTTAAAAGACGTTACATTATTTCCGCGTGAGAAACGGACAAGTTTAGGCTTGCGGGGTCGGGCATGACTGCTATAACTTTATCTCGGGCACTCGCTCAAAATGTCTGTAGTTTTAATATGCCCGAAGGTACTTCGTCATTCTTTCCAAGTATTTAAAAAATATATATTAGACGTGTTTTAAAAATTTACAACTTTCATTGAAAAATAGTAAAGTTTTACGAAAATTCGTCTGTGTTGACGACCAATGAAAATAAATTTGAATAAAAATACGCAAAAATTACGAAAAGACGTATGTGTTGAGCCCCAAAGTAACAAAAATTTGAATAAAAACCCACAATTTCGTTGAAAATCTTTACAAAGCGACTTTATAGTACCGAAAAATAATGTAAAAGAGTTTTTAAGAGTTATTTCTAAGCATAATTTTGCAAACGTTTAACAAATAAACCGTAATTTTTTACAGTACATCACACAATTATGAAATCGTAGTTCAATTTATATGAATTTTCGATACTTTGTATGTGAAAAAATAGCTTCAATTACTAATATTTGAATAAAAACATGCAATTTCCAAAGCATTTCGTTTAAAATTTTAGAAAATCGACAGCATCTCCCATGAAAATTTATAAAAATCAGCATCTTGTCACATTAAATTCTGCAAAAACGACAAAAACAATATTTTTTTACAACTTTCATTGAAAAATAGTAAAATTTTACGAAAACACGTGTGTGTTGACGGCCAATGAAAATAAATTTGAATAAAAATACGCAAAAATTACGAAAAGACGTATGTGTTGACCCCAAAGTAACAAAAATTTGAATAAAATCACGCAATCATACAGCATCTCACATAAATTTTCGCAAATATCGACATCATGTCACATAAATTATACAAAAACTGTCATCACGTCACTTGAAATTATACAAAATACGATATTTTTATTCAACACACGATGAAAATTGAACAAAAATCACGCAATCACACATCATATCACATAAATTTACACAAAAATCGACATCATGTCACATAAATTATACAAAAACTGACATCATATCACTTGAAATTATACAAAAAACGATATTTTATTCAACACACGATGAAAATTGAACAAAAATCACGCAATTACAAGCCATCCCCCATAAATTTTCACAAAAATCGACATCATGTTACATAAACTATGGATAATTTTGCAAATGTTTTACACTTTTTATAAAATGCAACGCTCAAAATTAAAAGAAATAGCAATTTCGTTGAAAAATTTGCAAATGTTTTACACTTTTTTATAAAATGTATCGCACAAAATTAAAATAAATCACAATTTTCTAAATTATATCACGCCATTATGAAATCGTAGATTAATTTTTGAAATTTTACACTTTGTAACTGTAAAATAACTGCAAATACTAATATTTTAGCTTTAGACTTTGTAATTATTGCAGATTCGAGAAAAAAACAAAGCAGAGTAGAAATAAAAAACACAAACACTTTGTAATAAACAAATATATTGTTCTTATTTCGTATAATACTTAATAATATAAAAATAATTGTACAGCTGAATGTCTTATTTTCTAAAAAATTCGCTAGCAATTTACAAAACTGTAGTTTGAGGTGCACAACATTTCAAATTAAAAAGGCTGCAAGTAATAAAATCAGAAGGCGTTTACAGGGGGTCGTAGAACAAATTTCATTGTGGCATTTTAAAGTTTAAGGCGCTCCCAATCCAGAATTCCATTCGTATTTGATGTTGAGGACCTCTGCCTTATTGATGCAGCAAACTTTTCGAAATTACATTGTGCACGTTTCAAATCGTTGATTTTAACTACCATCAAATCATACATAGCCAATAAATTTGACAGCGTGTCATACGTCACGTAAAGTGTAAATTTGTTGACGGGATCCTTTGGAATAATCCTGCAAGTGTCGCTGGTCACATGTTCTACTGTATGTTCACTTAAATCACATTTAAAAGATCCTTGTTTCGCCATCACAAACATGTCCGGTAGAGCCTCCAGAAAAACAATAAACGCATCCGCCGTGAATGAAACACCTAATCCGTCGGTATTCAGAATTCTTGCCACAGGTGAAAAGTTTTTATAAGAATCCAGGCCTAAATGAACAACTTTGCTAGAACTAATGTTTAGAGGCATACAAAAATCACACAATAACCGCTTCTCACGACAGATATGTTTGTTCTCGGTCGGGGTGTCCGTTGTTACGTCACAGCTATGCATGCCTGGTTGCTCTGGCGACGGGCCCCGGGTCTCTTCGTCAACAACCTCTATCTGTGGTGGTAGTAGTGTCGTCCGATGTTGGGTTTTATTTGAAAATTGCGTTTTATTACTGGGCTTTGTCTTTTTCTTACATGACTTTGTCCTTTTCTTACATGATTCTGCAAATGTATTGTTTAGAGGCACACAAAAATCACACAATATCCGCTTCTTCTCACGACGGAGCTGCTTGGCCTCGGGCGGGGTGGCCGTTATTACGTCACAGTGCTGCATGGGCTCCTGCACGACCAACCTCAAATCTTCGTTATGTCCGGTTAGCTGTGACGATGGTCCCAGAGTTTCTTCGTCACCAACTATTATCTGCGGTGATGCTAGCGCTTCCCGGTGGTAAATTTTATTTGAAAACTGCATCTTCTTACTTAGTTTTGTCTTTTTCTTACTTGATTCTGCAACTGATGTCCTGCTGTAAGGTGCGGTTGCATCCTGACAGTTATTAATTCGTCTGGGAGCCATCTTCAGATGCACCAGGTAACAGAGCACAATCACTTAAAACGAGTTAGTGCGGTATCGGTTTGGACATCTGGTTTTACAAATTTTAAAATAAAAGAGGTGGAACCATTGCGTGCGTCGCATAGCAGACAGGTTGACTCTTGTAAAATTTCAGCGATGACGAACCACGACAAATATTAATAAAGCGTCAACTGAGGGTCAAGTCCTTCGATAAATATATATCAAACCGGTTTCGAAAATTGCTGGCTTCGATTCCCTCACCTGCCATATTTTTTATATATTTATTATGAAAGTCTTGATTTTAAGCTAGTTTATTCACGACGGCTCTACCAGAACAAACGACTGAGCTCCTTTTCGACTAAAATGGACAAAGAGCGGAAGATGTTGATTGTATCGCCGGAATTTGTCCAACGTCTTAAGTCTGGCGTTTATGCGGAGAAAAATATATTATCACAGCTTGATGACGAAATGCAAAAAGTTTTAAAGTCCAAATTAACTGATCACGATAAATGGATCCAGTACAATCAGGTTTTACAACGATTCCTTCATTTCACAAACCAGGCGCGGCAGCCAATCAAAATACCTATTGAAACAACCAGTGACAGCCTATCAAATGCCGTTATTTTATCTACACTTCCCAAAACTTTTAAGAAAAAAGTTGAAGTTTTCCTACGCATTTTGAGTACCTCAAGCGATGTGAGCTGGGATCACAAGGGTACCGTTACTATAAAGAGTGAAATTTTTCCGGCATCTAACATAGTCGATTTAATTCACGACACTCTGCGGCCTCGAAAAACTATTAATCCACCCGGACGCCTACAGTTTGCTGATTACATCAAAGACCTTAACGTTGCTAATGTGCTGCTAGCTAAACCTAAACAGCAAAAGAAGCCAACCCCGACTGGTACTACAGGAAAAACCGAAATGGAAACTGATAACTGCGAGTCCGATTTAGAATATAAATTAAAAACACCAGCTACTCATCCAAGTCCACATCAAAAAGGTTCAGTCAGAAGAACGCCGATAAGGAAACGCCTCCAAAAAAGGGCCGTTAGAAAAACGCCTCTAAGGCAGATGTCATCAACACCAAAAACGAAGGGAATTCTAGATTGGGTGCATCTTAAACTTTAAAATTACACAATGAAATTCTGATTTTATTACTTGCAGTCTTTTTAATTTGAAATGTTGTGCACCTCAAACTACAGTTTTGTAAATTGCTAGCGAATTTTTTAGAAAATAAGACATTCAGCTGTACAATTATTTTTATATTATTAAGTATTATACGAAATAAGAACAATATATTTGTTTATTACAAAGTGTTTGTGTTTTTTATTTCTACTCTGCTTTGTTTTTTTCTCGAATCTGCAATAATTACAAAGTCTAAAGCTAAAAATATTAGTATTTGCAGTTATTTTACAGTTACAAAGTGTAAAATTTCAAAAATCAATCTACGATTTCATAATGGCGTGATATAATTTAGAAAATTGTGATTTATTTTAATTTTGTGCGATACATTTTATAAAAAAGTGTAAAACATTTGCAAATTTTTCAACGAAATTGCTATTTCTTTTAATTTTGAGCGTTGCATTTTATAAAAAGTGTAAAACATTTGCAAAATTATGCATAGTTTATGTAACATGATGTCGATTTTTGTGAAAATTTATGGGGGATGGCTTGTAATTGCGTGATTTTTGTAAAATTTTCATCGTGTGTTGAATAAAATATCGTTTTTTGTATAATTTCAAGTGATATGATGTCAGTTTTTGTATAATTTATGTGACATGATGTCGATTTTTGTGTAAATTTATGTGATATGATGTGTGATTGCGTGATTTTTGTTCAATTTTCATCGTGTGTTGAATAAAAATATCGTATTTTGTATAATTTCAAGTGACGTGATGACAGTTTTTGTATAATTTATGTGACATAATGTCGATATTTGCGAAAATTTATGTGAGATGCTGTATGATTGCGTGATTTTATTCAAATTTTTGTTACTTTGGGGTCAACACATACGTCTTTTCGTAATTTTTGCGTATTTTTATTCAAATTTATTTTCATTGGCCGTCAACACAGACGTGTTTTCGTAAAATTTTACTATTTTTCAATGAAAGTTGTAAAAAAAATATTGTTTTTGTCGTTTTTGCAGAATTTAATGTGACAAGATGCTGATTTTTATAAATTTTCATGGGAGATGCTGTCGATTTTCTAAAATTTTAAACGAAATGCTTTGGAAATTTCATGTTTTTATTCAAATATTAGTAATTGAAGCTATTTTTTCACATACGAAGTATCGAAAATTCATATAAATTGAACTACGATTTCATAATTGTGTGATGTACTTTAAAAAATTACGGTTTATTTGTTAAACGTTTGCAAAATTATGCTTAGAAATAACTCTTAAAAACTCTTTTACATTATTTTTCGGTACTATAAAGTCGCTTTGTAAAGATTTTCAACGAAGTTGTGCCTTTTTATTCAAATTTTTGTTACTTTGGGGCTCAACACATACGTCTTTTCGTAATTTTTGCGTATTTTTATTCAAATTTATTTTCATTGGTCGTCAACACAGACGTATTTTCGTAAAATTTTACTATTTTTCAATGAAAGTTGTAAATTTTTAAAACACGTCTAATATATATTTTTTAAATACTTGGAAAGAATGACGAAGTACCTTCAGGCATATTAAAACTACAGACATTTTGAGCGAGTGCCCGAGATAAAGTTATAGCAGTCATGCCCGACCCCGCAAGCCTAAACTTGTCCGTTTCTCACGCGGAAATAATGTAACGTCTTTTAAGAACCTTAGGCACAATCCCACAATAACAATGGATTTTCTTTTGCCGCAGCCTTCGAAATTTTGTACAAAACAGATTAGATGCAAGACACTAAAGATATCCATCTAGCTTTCAAATTGTCATCGCGTTTTATAAACACAAGGCAGTTTTAAAATACAAAGCCGTTTTAACATTAACTCAAATATCTTGGACGCTTTGGCACAACGTTTATTTAAAATAAAATAGATTTTCTATACCGTCTGCAAATAAAACAATGTTTTTATATTTACGACTTGAAAAGTAGCCGAAACACTGTAGCTGAGAGCAACGCAACCCGGCTTTTTTACCTATATGAATTATAAAATTATATATACCGCAAATCACGTACACAAAAATAAAAATTTGAAAAGGGTTAAGGGTTTCTAAAACTTGCTTTAAAGATGTTATATTTTCATAGAAGTTATAATTGCATAGCTGTAAATTTGAAACATAGGTGCAAAAATTAAACCAACATTTACAATTAAATGCATCAGATAGCCGCATCTATTAAACGGTTTTAAACTGGCCTCTTTTTCAAATTTCTTCGAGGGACAAATGTAATTGCAAGTACCCTTTTAATAACATACACAATATAACAGAGCTATAATATTACAAAAGGGTTACGAACTGCCGACTAAATTCAATCGAAAATAACATCGCAGTTACAAGATTTGTTCGCTTTGTCCGCAACTCAAACCAGTATCGAAATCACGCAAGTGTTGAACTTAATAATTAATTACAGCAAAACTACGTGTGACAGCACTTTTTTAAAATTACTACCCCCATCTAACATCACAGACAATGCATTTCCAATTTTATAAACAACATTTTCGAAAAAATAATTTGTTTAAAAGCTGGGGCTCGTGACGTAACAGCTGTGAAAGGGCTTTCCGATAAACAATTTTAAAAGAGAAAGCTAGAATAGTCAGAATGCGTGTATTTATATAAGGGACTAAAATAATTATTTCGCCTTTTAAAAATATTACTATGGTTCTAAATTATGCACAATGCAGTTCATCTGTTATTAATTATAATTTTCAGGAAATAAATAATTTTATAATATGACAGCATAGCGGTACTCAATCGGCGCATCGAGGCTATAATGTCTTTTGTAATTACACATAGAACCGTAAAATTAACCATATTCTAACTTTTCAAATTATGCGCAGGTGAATGGAAATTTCCAGTAGGGTGGAGCAACGAGGATATTGTAAATTGTAAAATTATTTCTAGCAAAGCTGTTACAAATATAATTTTTTTAAAAATTGTGTCTGCCTGTAAACACAATATGCTAAACATTCCCTATTCTCATAATATAAATTTTTGAAAAATAGTTTGTTTCAACTCGAACGGTGTGACGGCAGAGCTGCGAAATGACGTCTTGTTCAATTCCTATATGTTCAACAGACCTCGATAGCGCAGCGGTAAGGTCCTAAGGCTGCTGCCAAGAAAACTAGGGTTCGATTCCCACTCGGGTCCGACGCAAATAGCTTTTTTAAATTCAAATATTTCCGCGAGGGAATGCAAGAGAGAGACAGCAGCTTCGATGATGGAGACGGAAGATCTACCAGTTTGAACTTCATATATTTCCGCGAAAATTCAAAATTAAAAACGACAGCCGTGAGAAGTGCGCGCGCACCAAGATGGCCGACACCCGGGAAGTTTAAAATTCAAATAATGGAACTTAGAAAAATCGGAAAAATTCAAATTTCAAATATTCCCGCCAGAAATCCAAGATGGCCGCCGAAGTCCGACGCGTAATTTAATCGGAAGCAAATTAAAAATGGCATCGCGTAATTTAATCAGTAGCACATATGTAAATTACATATCAAACTTCATATGTGATTAATCAGTAGCACATATGAAGAATAATTAGATCAATCCGCGAAATTAATTAGGTCAATCAGCGGATTTAATTCGCGGATTTAATTAATAGTTTGATTGACAGGTTGCTCCAGTTTAGGGGTCCCTCTACTACTTGCGGCCCTTCGATCAGTAGTCAAAATACTTAACCACTGAGCTACCGAGCCCGGAAATACGTATATTGGAGAGCGAAAAAGCATGGAAAAGTATACAAGCTTAAGAACAAGTAAAGATAAGATAAATATCGATTCGAAAACCTCGGAGAACCACATTAAAACTCTACTGAACGAGAAGAGACCTGAATTTATACTAGGTGGGCAACGAAGACTGACTATTTTAAAAAGTTCATACCTTTTTTGCTTTTTACTATTTTGTTTTCATGTTATCGAGCATTTAAGGCAGTTTTATTGTGACCACTTCGACGTTCGACGTGTTAAAATAATTGATTTTTTATTCTTCGCAACGATCTCTTGTCTCACCTCAACGAAAATATCGTCAGAATTTTAATGGTAGAATAGCTCCATGTTTAAACATGAGTAGTACTTTAGTCTCCCTTTTTGAGTAGCGGGGCTCAGTGGAAGATCATCCAAGAACAAAAATGCTCATCGGTTTGTCTGCAATCAAGCAGCTGTGGATGCTCTTGAGTAGCGTGTGAACGAAGACGCATCTGTCTCTATTCGTTGGTTTTCTACCAATTGGGCATCTCCAGAATATGGTCCGTCAGTCGAAAAGAACCCTAATATATGATTCCAACAGGATGGAGCCACTGCGCACACAGGCAGAGCGATAATGAAGCGTCCCTGTAAACTTTTTGGCGAATCACCCATTTCAAGAAATTCTGATCTCGCTTGGCCTCTGATTTCTTCTTGTGGGGTCATTTGAAGGGGCTAGTTTATGTTCAACAACTGAAGCCGACCAAGAAATTTGGGGGCCAGAAACCTTCGGTTCAGTAATAGCAAATGCTTTAGAAAGAGTTATAATTTGTCAAGAGAAATGGGGGCATTTGAGAGATGTAATATTTCATACCTTTAGTGCTAAAAAGTGGCCATAAATGTTATTTTCTTAAAAAAATAAAATTTTACAAAACTTAATAATTGCAAACGCTATTCGCATTTTACATCAGTCAGTTTTCGTTGGCTCACAAAAAACAATCCTCAAATAAATACTTAATCACAGTTCGCGTGGCAACTTAATAATTGAACAAGGAATAAAATAGTTCAAGCGAAATGAAGCCAGTGGACCAACTAGTATTTCATCCAAGTTGCTGAAATGGAAGAGAAACAGCAGTCAGAGTTTAGAGTAGGTCTGTATTCTGCATGCAAGAGGTCAAGTGGTGATCGCCTGTTTGCCTACGAGAACATACCGGTAACAAGGCTTTGGGAAACTATCGAAAAGGCAGGAATTTTCTCAAATTTTATAAATGTTGCTGGTCCACGGGAGTGTATGTAGCAATGTATGCAAATACACATATAGAGTGCACGATTAAAACAACTGGCGTGTCTGGTTTATATAGTTTCGCCAGTTGCGTAAGTGAAAGGTTGTTTATGGCTTACGGACCGTTTACTTTCTCGAAAGAGCAATTATTGTGTTACGTTTCTATGCAGTTTAGAGATGGCGTAATATTGCAAAGGTTCGAGTTTTCAAATGCGTGCCATTTTACACTGAAGTCGCAGACGCAATTTCTCATTCACGAGGTTAATTGATTACTTTACGTCACTTACTCACTTAGTTACTCGTAGCGTAGTTCCTCGCTGAATTACACCAGCACGGCTTTTTGAATTGACTTTTCTACTTTCATGATCGTTTGCTTTGGTTTTGAAAGTATATGGCGAAGTGATTTATAGAAGCTACGACGTTACACGTTGTGATGATGCTGCTACAAATGCAATTAAAAATCTATTAAACGATCGGTATCGCAAATTAAATTGGGAAGTGAACTAAGCTCAGCGTTCAAAGTAACAAAAGGCTTAAAACAAGGTATTTCTTCTAATCTATTTAAAGTAAGTATATATAAATCAATCTCTAATTATATTAAGTCATATACACTTCTGGTTTAACAGGGTACTATTCTGTGATCTGACCACTTAGAATAAATCTAGGCATCTGTAAATATTATTGCATGCAATTTGTTCTAGTTATCAGTAGGTGGCGCTGCATTAGACCCTCATCCCACTTCTTTATCACAGCCGCCTAGGATCGGCTGTTAAAACTCGTTGTGATTTTTAAACAGTAAAACTTCAACGTTTAAGTGAAAGTGGATGCTCTGATATCACTAAAAACTGTAAGCTGTATAAAATATAGTAAACACTTTAGCTATATCTTGCAACAATAAATAACTTGAATTTTGATTTATTATTTTTTCAAAATTTTCTATTGTTGGTTATGTTTGACAGTGTCAATGTTAGACCCGTGTTGAAGATTGACAATGTCAATGTTTTACAGTTGGCAACATTGGCAGTGAAAATGTTAGACTAACCAAAATTGGATCAGTTACATCTAGATGAAAGTAAAAGTCACTTAAGCTGAGCTGTTTTCCAGATGCCTAGAGCTAAGAAACCAAAACGCCTTGGTGCTAGAAATGATAAAAATTATGATTCTCAGAGAATGAAAAAGGCAATAGAAGACTGCCGAAGTGGTGGAAGCTATAAACGTGTTGCCATGCGTTATGGAATCAACGGAACAACTTTAATGAACCATGTTAAGGAGCGAAATGTAAGAAAGTTTGTCGGCCTACAGTCTTAACTGATGAAGAAGAGGAGATGCTTGTAGAATCTCTAATTAAATTAAGTGAATGGGGATATGGATTTGATAGGCAGCAGCTTCAAAGTTGCGTTCAAGACTATTTACGTAGATTGGATAGACCAAGCCCATTTAAAAATTGTCTGCCTGGTTTAGATTGGTGTTTAATGTTTGAAAATTGCTGGAAAGATCAAATCAGTCGAAGAGTTGTGCTATAGCCGGAACGAAAGAAGTAATGGAGGACATGTTTGAGAAACTAGAGAGGGTAATAACACTTCTGGTCTTACGTAACAAACCTCACAATATTTTTAATACAGACGAAATAGGTTTTCAAACCGATGCTACTCTGCAAAAAGGGAAGTAATAACCCAATAAGCTGGTAGGAAGTGTAACTAAGGCCACCTATAACGTACTAATGTGCTGCCATGCTATAGGTGATTTCCTGCCAATGTTTATTAATTACAAGAGAATTCACTTGTACTCGACATGGTGTGTTAATGGTCCTGATAAGGTTCTATACAATTGTTCTCCATCAGGCTGGATGGAAGCAGCTTAATTTCTTGACTGGTTCGAAAAATGTTTCGTTAAAGAAACTTATCCCACTTAGAAGAAAACAAATTTCTTATTTTGGATGAACACAATTCTCATATTTCATTGGAGTTAATAGAAATGGCAATGAAAAACCACATTGAAATATTTTGCTTCCCTGCGCATACGTCCTATCTATTACAGCCTTTGGACATTGGGGTGTACAAATCTGTGAAGAACTTTTTGCGAACTATTCTTCGTCAATTTTATGCAGAAACTGGATAAAAGAATGTTGACAAATTAGTGTTCCCGTCCCTAATCAAAAAGTTACCTGAATCAGAGCGTTTGTCTAGGTCTAATGCTGTAGGTGGTTTTGAAGGTAGTGGAATCTTTCCTTTGTCGAAAGAATAAATGCTTCGAAAAATAGAGATCGCAGAAATGGTTAGTGAGGGCACAAGCGGCCAGTTAACGCCTCACATTGATAGCGTGGACGCAAACGCACCATCAACGTCTCACATTGCTAATGAGGACACAAGCGCCCAATCAACAAATCGCACAGATTCAAATAAATCATTGACTATTGATCCAGCTGAAGCAAGAACTAGTATGAATGTGTCTTCATCATCGTTACAACCTTCCAGAACACATGATATGACTCAGGCACTCATTTCTGTGTCTTAGGGGTTCAGAACCAGAAAGAAACAAATCCTGGAAAACGGAGTCGAGCGTACAGAAAGTTTGCAGAAACCTTGACAAGTACAGAAGTGGTTGAACGGCTTCGTCTTAACAATGCAGAGAAACAGGCTAAGAAGGAAAAGAAATGTACAAAAAGACAAAATGGAGTTTTAGAGAGTTCCAGTTCAGACAGTGAGGTTTCAGTAACTCTGGAAAGTGAAGATGAAACTTTTTCTGACGAGCCAGTAACTTCTGGAAACGAAATTTCGCTAGATGGACTAGAAGCAAATGATGAAGCTCTAGATTCGAAGACAGACATAAAAATTGAGAAGAGCTCTTGGATTTTAGCTAAATACGGCAATACCGGTTATGTTGGCCAAGTTATAGACATAAAAAAAACAATGCAGAAACTAGGTTTTTACGTAAAAGAGGACTATATTTTGTTTATCCAGACGTTCCTGATAAAGAAGATATTAAATTAAAGGAAGTTCAACAAGTTTTGGAGGAACCTTTCATTCAAAGAGGCAAACTACTTCAAAATTAATGTTTTTTAAGGTTATAGCAGCCATATTATTGCGAAAACATTAATACATTTTTATTTCGCTACTTTTTAGAGTTGTATTTACGTTTATTGTATGATTTTTTATGATCTTGTCATTGTGTACCAAAAAACATAATAAATGTATTTTTTCTACTCACTGTATAGAAAGTCGGCTTTTGCGCCCTAGTTTTAGGAAACAAAACTGTCAGTTTCCAACCAGCGGGAGCCAATTTTTATTTGCTCCCGAGTTTTTGTCCCCATGGATATCACACCAAAGCTTTACAACGTTATGCTGATTTGGAAATTAGATAAAATGTCACTACAGAAATCTAGAGTCACCGTAATGATTTACTAAAGCAAAATTTTTGAAATTTCGCGCAATAGAACATTCCTTCGAAGAAAAAATCATATATCGGGTGTCCATTCTCAAAGTCGAACATAGACAATTAACATTATTGCATTCACTTGTTCTTCATTGAAATAATTAATTTTTCTGTAGATAATTTTAACAGACGTTGACAGAAATACCTAATTTACGCCAACTAATTATCATTTTTTTTGACAAATGCTATCGAACTTGAAAAGCAAGCCATGGCGTATTTAAAAATTCCCAATCTTTAAATTAGTATTTTAAAATAAAAATTGAATCTTGAATATTGTTATTGATATCATTTGTTGCGTAATAATTTGATCTTTCCATTGATACCATTACCTTCCCTGTAAGTTGAATTGGCGAGCAGGAATCGACAAAAACGTTTAATACAATGTTAATCGCCTATGTTCGACTTTGAGAACGGACACCCGGTATATATATATATATTGTTATGATACACTATATTCTTTGATAATTTAAATATGAATACTAAAGAAACAGTTTAGTCAAATAAATTTGGAAGTCAGATATAAGCAAATTAATGGATCTAAATACATGTTAAAGTATAATGAAATTAACTTTCTTATTATTGGTTAGTCAAATAATAGCATAATGATTGATTACTCAAACTTAATCTGTAATAAGAAAATTCTGAATAGGAATAAATACCAAGGTTACTACTAAAATGTATCTGTTATGATAATTAAAATAAAATATCTGTTTTGATTATATAAAAAAGTGTAGATAGGAGGCAACAAGAATCGTGTCTAATAGTAATAATTTGTAATTTGTTTAATTAGTTACTAAAACAACTCATAAAAAACAGACATGTAATTTTTGAATATAACGAATTTGGAAAATAAAAAACCAGAATTTATGCCTTACTTTATGTAATTATTTGATCAAATACCATTTAAAAAGGCTGTAAACAAATATACTTGGTGGAGGTATAATATTATAAATTGGAACTTATAAAGGAATACAATCGGTGAAGAGATTGAACCAATGCAGTGAATTATAAATAATTAATACAGAAGATTACATTATATGAAGAGAATTGGATTTATTGATACTACATTGGAAATGGAATACAAGACACAAACAAGAGGTTAGTACGTGCAGCGAATTGTTTTTGGGAAACCTGTGGGTATCATTGAAGACGTAGGACCATCTAAAAAAAGAGACAAATTCATATTTGGAACAAGATTTATGCTGACACTTACCAGAGAGGGATCGGAGCCGCAGTAATCCAGTACAGGAGCTAGGAGACTTGAAGTTAACAGCAGCAGGGGACAACGACAGGAATCCAGTATAGGATGTGGAAGTTTTGAAGTGGATGGCAATAAGGTGAGGCTGGGAGTTTACATTCATCGTAGGTGATGCAGTTTGGATAAGGACTCAGCAGGTGTTTGAGTGCAGTCGGAGTGAGGATCCAGCTTAGAAGGATTTTGGCAGTATTAACAAGCAAAGTGTTAAATCAGGTTTGTGTTTTAAAAGGTTAAATGAAACATTTAAAAAGCTATAACCAGTAAGAAGGTATAAAAAATATAATTGAATTTCATACTTACAAAATAGATTGGTGAAAGAATTACATATTAGATCTTATTGTAAAAACCTTGATATTCGTTCTGAATTTTGATTAATTTGACGTTAGTTGTCAATTTTTTTGAAAGTCAATCAACTTGCAATTAAACAAAGAGAATTTGACAAATCAATCATTGGGTTACTAGATATTGCGAACCACCTGAGAGAGTTTCATTAAAAATATTGTAAAATACGGATTTTGAATTGAAAGTTAAAAATAAAGGGCAAAATAGTAATACGATAATTTAAATAAATTTATCAGCTAGCATAACATAGCAATATATATACACAGTAAAATGTTATTTCTTGACTGGGACAGGGGTTTGGAATAACTCCAATCTCAGTGCTACGCACAGGTACCAAGCTTTAATGGTTAGATTGAAATAAAACCACTTGTATGTAACGCCTGACGTTTCGTATATTTATTTTTATACTTTTTCAAAGGCTATGGAAAAAATTTACAAATAATATATATATATATATATATATATCACTGGAGCAAAGGTGCATTTCCTTTGCTCCCTAGATATATAAATAGCTATTATCTACTAGCAACATGATATTGTACATTTTCGTTATAGAAACAAAATATGAAAAGCTACACATAACTACCAAGGGACTTGTCAAATTATTTCTCCCTCAAACTCATGGTAACAGTGCAACTACAATTAACGTCTTAGCAACTATGCAATGAGGCAATCCTTGATGTTACTTACACATTCTAATTTTAAATGTCATTATGACATTTTGAAATTGCATACTATTTTACGAATATGCTAGTAGATAAAATATTGTATGCACCACGGGAGATATGCATGTTCTCTACCTTCGGTTGACTTACAGACCTCCGGCCAGAGGCCCTCGGCCTGTAACACATGTCAACCTCAAGAAAAAACATATTCATATCTCCCTTAATGGCCTTAATGCATAAATATCTATTATCTACTAGCAACATGATATTGTACATTTTCGTCATAGAAACAAAATATGAAAAGCTACTCATAACTCCCAAGGGACTTGTCAAATTATTTCTCCCTCAAACTCATGGTAACAATGCAACTACAATTAACGTCTCAGCAACCACACAATGAGGCAATCCTTGATGTTACTTACACATTCTAATTTTAAATGTCATTATGACATTTTGAAATTGCATACTATTTTTACGAGTATGCTAGTAGATAAAATATTGTATGCACCACGGGAGATATTCATGTTCTTTACCTTCGTTTAACCTACAGATGCCCTCGGTCTGTAACACATGTCCACTTTAGGGAAAAACATGTTCATATCTCCCTTAATGCATAAATATCTATATTTTCTTGGCAATCTTCATTTTTATTATCAAACCTGTACTAGCAGTGTCATTCTTTGCCATACGAAAACAAATATTGACACTTACAGTATTTTGAGTGAGGGTGTCAATGTTGTACTCTCTATGGGTCAACATTGACACTTGAATTCTTTTTAAAAATATGTTTCATTCCTATAAGTTTTTTTTAAGGAAACAACGAGATGTTCTCCTTGCAATAGTTATTTTTCCTTTAACACACAAGAAAAAATAGTTATAGGAATGTATTCAAAGTAAATATCGCTCGTAAGCATAAATCTTCAATATACTGATATGATCATGAACTGACAAAGCGTTTTAATAACTACATAATAATAAAGCAGCTTAAAAATAAAGTTCCTCAAAGGATATGGGTTATGATAATTTCGTTTTATCATTGGATTTCTATTTCTTACAACGCGGTTCATTTATAAATAGTCCAGTTATGATTGCAATGGCAATAAAACTGAGTTAAGATTTATCTGAAAGTAGTAACTATTATAGTAAAATGTAACACAAATTATTAATTCTTATACAGTGTCCGCCAGAAAGTCGGCATAATATGGGAAACATTTTTATTTTTGATTTTTCACAAAACGGTTTTACGTCAATAATTTGTGCTTGTCTAAAAACGTATTTAGCCCATATATATAATACACATATATTGCTAGTAGGGCCTCGGAACGCCCGAAAACATTACGGCACCGACATAGTCTCACTTAGAGTATAACGCGTCTCGTGCGCATGCGTGAGAATTCGAACTCCGCCTTTAGAAGCGAATTTTAAACTTGACCACTTCCCCATTGGGCGGACGACGCCGCCACGCTTGCGCACAGCTCACCATTATACATTGAACAGTTGGTTGTCTGTCTCACTTCTTTCGTGAGTTTCCCAGTCATAGCCGCTAGCAATATAGTAAGTATTAGATATATGATTTAGCCCCTATCATAACTATATACCGAGTGATTTTTATTTGTTTAGAAAATGGAGTTTTTCGAAATTGTCAAAATCGAAAATGTGTTATTTTTGGGAAATTAAGTAATATTCCAATGAGATTTTTTTAGAGTGTGTTATTTTTAGCTAACTAAACAATCTCAAGGCCAGAAAATCTCAAATTTTTTTAACTTTAGCTAAAAATAAATTTTTAAATTTTTTAAATATTTTTCAAAGTTTCACATACCTATAAAGACTTAATATTAAAGTTCAAATTTTTTTATTTGAACACTTTAAAGAATTATAATTGGTGAATATAATATAAAATGCTAATTACTTCTTTAGATTCTTTATTATTTACCGAAAAGTAGTATGTTTGCATAATTTTTACGTTTTCTATGCAAGGCGCCTTTTAGGAGAAATATTTTTCAATTCTAATTAATATCTATTTAAATGGCTTCAAGAAACTCTAATATAACCCTGCTAATAAATTACTGTTACAAAAATCTTGTAAATGTTCCTTTACAGTTGTCTAAATAAGGAGATTTTTTTATCCAATTACATGTTCTAAACAATTTCCTCATTTAGACAACTGTAACAGAATATTTACAGGATTTTGAATTCAATTGAACAACCAATTAGATAATTTTATATTGTAAACATACAGTATAATTAATTTAAAATTGATTTGAATGACATTAAATATTTGTCAAACATTATAAACAAATGTGATAAACATATATGATAATTGCAGATTATTTTTAAATAAACATAATTGTCTCATACTATGCATTATCGATTTTTCATTGTTTATGTCTTAATCATTACTAACAGTAACTCAGAAATATAAGAGTCTTTATAACAATTGTTAGTACAATTGCATGCTCAAGCTGTGGACAAAAATTAAGATTTAGAGCCAAATTTTAATTAAATCCTGAGAACAATATTTATTTTAAATGATATTAGGCCACAAATACAAAGGAGTAAAAGGAAGCCAGATGAGGAAAATAATGAGTTCCGCATACTATTATTGATGACGTGAGAACAAAAAAAACAGGTGAAATATGGTTCGACAATGTTCAGACGGTACACGAAAGGATGCCTAAAAAATATATAAGCAAACTGGAGATCTCCTCACAGAAGAAAACGATGACGACCTAGGCGTAGGCGGAGAGAACGTATAGAAGAGATAATTGAGGAAAGATAACTGGAAAAAGCATTGTGGCAAGGTCGTGATAGGCTGAAACAAAAAAATCTGGTGTGATACACGCACACAACTTCCTTTTACAGTGATCTTATAATTAGGCAAAAATTTGATTTTAAATTTTTAAGCGTTTGTCAAAATTTTCAAAAATTACAAATTTTACAAAAACGGTACAAAATAGAGTGTTAGTTCAAGAGATAAATTTTCTCTAGAATTTTAAGCTCAATTCAAAAATGTAATAATATACCGGGTGTTCTATTTACAATAGGAGTTAACAAAAAAAAATAGAAAAAAAACCAAAAGAAACCCATTTTAGAAGTATTCAACTGGAAAATCACCTATTTCACATCAATACACATTAAAAATGCAATAAAAAATGTAAAGTTTAAAAAAAAAACGTTAGAGCCATTTTTGAAAAAATCGAAAAGAACGGAAAAATCACAAAAGTAAACACCTACTTCCGGTTATGCAATTTTCTTCAAAAGCTTGCTGTCGCATCTACACAGTACACAAAACTTATATATGAGGTTTCAACGCCATACCTCTTTCCATTTTTGAGATATTCTCTTCACAGACGGACACACAGACACACAGACAAACAGACACACAGACAGACCAATGAAAAAAAAGTTTTTTGGGATCAGGGGACTCTAAAACGTGAAGATTTGTTGAAAACTCAATTTCGAATTTTTGGGGTGAATCCAATACTTCCTTTATTGTAAAAGGAAGTAAAAATAGGAAGAACTCGAACAAGACCGAACTTAAAATCTGGCCGAAGTCTACATACATATATGGATATCAATTGCACTTTCTAAAAGTTACAGCGACATATCAATCAAAAGACACGTAAAGGTTAAGTAATCTATAACATACAGCAATCTACAGGCAAAACTTTAGGAATACAAAAATAAAAATGACTGGAACGGCTTGCTTTACAAATAAATGCTTTCACATTTTATAAATTCGAAACTGCTTCATAATAAGAACTAGGCTTTCCCAAATGAGACATTCCAAAATATTTACATAATTTCAACAAAGAAGAGAATAATTCAGTTTAAAGGTTTTATGGATGTACAATTAATTTTCGAGTAAACATGAATATCAGAAAGTATTTACCAACAAAAATAATAAATAACATATTTGATTTTTATACAGTAAGAAGCATGATAGTGAAGTCAATATTTGTTGCATAAAATTATGCGGTAGAACTAAAGTATCAAATCCCCATACACATTATTTCTTTCGCAATCTATCTTTGATAACCTATCGAAAACGAGGCTATCTAATTTGCAGTATTAATATCAGATTGTATAAACGCGGTGGTCAACCTTGTAGATGATTTTATTAGGTATGTTATCTGTAAATTCTCTTGTTGCCGGAAAATTTATAATTGTAAAAGCTGAATTTTCATTGAATATACAGCAACGAACAACAATTTACCTTCTTCATCATAATCAACTTTTGTAGTCATCACAATCTCCTTGAAATTTGGAACTGGCGTTTTTTGGGCGAACGGGCTGACCATGGTGACTTCGTGGCCTCTGGCAGCAAGCGCTTTCATCAAGCTGCTTCCCAGGATGTACTGACTGTAACCGGTGCTTGGAAATACGCCCAAAATTTTGGCATTCTCGCTGAGGCACACTAAAGTAAAGAAACTTACACACGCGAATATTTGGGTAGTCATCTAATCGACCTTCACGCGCTTCCGAGTTAGATCGCAGACTGAGTGATTGTTCATCCCACTCCGCTCTGCAGCGAGCATCAATGCATCATGATTGTCAGTATTATAATAGCCCATTAATCTGTTTAGTTTAGACGATGCTGGTAGCTTGAGAATGAAGAGGTCATTCAAAATTCAAAGTAAATGAGCTTTAAAAATGTACCTATCAAAATTTGATATTTAAAATTAATTAATAGATTTGGTTCTGCATTATGTAACGGAAGTTTAAATTAACAACTTGGTTTGGCAAGGTCAGGCTAACTTCTAACTACCTAGCGAAATAAAGCGCTGTGAGCTATTGTTAGAGCAAAGTACTTAAGATACGGTGGAAAGCAGATGATAAGGCATTAACATACAGTTCCACAGCATAATTATTGTATTCGAATTGCGAGCTTGGTTTTAAAATACTGAACTTTTTCGGAATTAAATAAATTATTTCAATTCGCCTGAGGTACTTCGAGTCTAATACATTATAATGCATTGTATTTCAAGCATAGTTCTGACATCTAGCGGCTTCACGTAGAATGTTTGTCAATGATTTCTTTCTGTCGGTTTAGTGCTAACAGGAAATTGCTTGTAATTTAAGATATTTGCGAGAGATGGCAAAAATAGGCCCAGTGTGTGCTGTGTCTATTTTGAAAAAATAATGTTAAAAAAGGTTACGAACAATAAATAAAGAGTAACTTTTTGTTGTTTACTGGTCTTTGTTTTGTTTTACATATTTTTTAAAATAAAATTTTACAAGAGTTAAATACAGCAGAGGAAATTAATAATATAATATTGTTTAGGTATACCACTACAAATCAAGGGCTGCTGATTGTAAATTAATTTGCAGAAAATTGTTAGCTTTGCATTCACCTGCTGGAAAGCGTAAAAGCAGCAAATACGAAGCCAAATATCTATAATTTCTCAACAACTTAGACAACATTTGCAGCCTATTCTTAGCAGGTATTATAGCAATTTTTGAAGTTTTGCAGTAAATTTTATACCTACTAATTTGCAGAAAATTACAGTAAATTTGCAGCAAGTTGGCCATACGTTTCATTTTAACGAAATTGTATGGAAAGTACTAGCAACCTTGCAGCAAATTTTTAGTGTTTGTAGTAAACGTTCAAGAACCTAAGATTCCAATAAAGTTTGTAGTACGTTTTTAACAATTAATAAAAGTTGTTTTGGAGAGTGTTGCTGACGCTAGAGCAATTTTGAAAAACAAAAAACAGTTCCTGCTGTTATAGTACGGTAAAATTGTCGGAAAATACCCCGTCACCTTAAAAAATTGGCCGCAGCGATTCCTCATGCCCAGTGGTTTAGGGTCATTAGACAAGTGTAAAACCAAAAAGGCGTCACCCCACCCCTTGCCAAACAGCCGCCATCTTGATAACAATTGAATTTGTTTTTTCTCGCGATCCATTGGTCGCACAGAAAAATTTATGGAACAAAAAATGTTGGAAATAAAATTCTACACATTTTTTATCGTTGCCGCGATACCGAGAAGTTGGTATTTTAAATGGTAGAGGGCGGCAAAGTTACCAAAAATTTGTTTCCGCCATTCTAGCTCTGTGGGTTTTTTTTTTCGAAAATTGCAATTGTGAAAGTTGTAGTGCTTGAAAAAATATGCACGAATCTCTTTTAATAATGGGATAAATAGTTTTCGAGTGACAGCCCTTCAAAGTCCGCGCAGCGTGGGAAATGTACGATATATTCCGGCGCAGCAAAGTAACCATTTCTTTTTTGCGAGATAAAATGGTCACGTCGCTCAAGTAGTTTCAATGTGAATAGGTTTTCAGAACCTACAGAAATCCTACACATTTTTGGTCATTGCCGCGATACCGAGAAATTGGTATAGGTAAAAGAAATGAAAATTATGGGAAAGGAATGTACGAGCCCAGAATGGTATCATTTGGGTCATATCCGTAAAGCTCTTAAATTTGCTGGTGTATATTTATTATATAATATGATAATTGCAATTGTTTGTAAATTTTGCCACAGGAATGACCAAAATTCAACAAAGTGACAATTGCTTTACTACGTGCCATTTTTGCAAAAATAATACAGACACCCGACTGTCTATATGTTATTAAACAACAAACAGCTTGTTTCACTTCAACTAAAACATGCTACGGTGAACGAAATTATATTTTGATAGTTTGAGCAAAATTAAATGAATCGGTAATTTATTTTAAAGTTAGTGCTTCCCGACTATTTTTTGTAATTTGTTATTGTTAAAGCTGTTATAATACTGCTAAAAACGTCTACAATTACGATATAAGAATATTGACCATAAAGATTTTCTTTTGTGGGTACAAAATAAAGATATCGGAAAAATCTTAACTGTACCAAATGCTTTGATTCTGGGCTCGTATATTGAAAGTAATTCATTTTTGCATAAACCCTAAAAGATATATTGTAGTCTACTCAGACACGTTTTCTCGTCTTGGTTCGCAGCCTCGGACACAACCGAGTCATTATCGACCATGATAGAAATATTGCTTGAACTTTTATTGAAAAAAGAGCCCACAACTTGTTATAAACGCAATGTGAAAAATTCTTGGAAAAAACCCGTGAATACGATTGCGTGTGCCGTTTTGTGATTGTATTCTGATTAAAAATGGATAATAGCAGCAGCGATAATGGTTTTCTTTATGTTAACCAAATGGCAGACATGGCATCTCGTTAGTTATAATAAGAAGGGTGCGGGATATAAATAATTTACTTCTGTCCTCTTCTCCGCGCTGTGCGGACTTTGAAGGGCTGTCACTCGGAGACTATTTAAATCAATCACATTATTAAAAGAGATACGTGTATATTTTTTCAAGCACTACAACTTTTACATTCGCAATTTTCGGAAAAAACCACCCCCACAGCGCTGGAATGACGGAAACAGATTTTTGGTAACTTTGTCGCCCTCTACCGTTTTAAATACCAACTTCCCGGTATCGCGGCAAGAATCAAAAATGTGTACAATTTTATTTAAAACATTTTTCGTTTAATAACTTTTTCTGTGCGACCAATGGATAGCGAGAAAAAACAAATTCAATTGTTATTAAGATGGCGGATGTTTGGCAAGGGGTGGGGTGACGCCTTTTTGGTTTTACACTTGTCTAATGACCCTAAATCACTGGGCAAGGGGAATCGCAGCGGACAATTTTTTTAAGGTAAAACGACAATTTTACTGTACTATTACGGGGATAAGCATAACAAACGATCAAACCCCGATGCAGCTTAAATATCTGCAAGTACGCGACAAACTAAAAGAAAGACAAGAGAATGACGAGAATAATATAACAATTAAATATGTAAACGGCACTCCAAAAATATTGCCTTTAAACTAACTATGCCCAAGGATACCTTGTTATGTTACTACCAAAATGTTGGAGATCTGCTAAGCAAAGTGGCAGAATTCCATGGATTTGTAAGTGCTTCCGAATTTGACTGAAACGTGGCTTAATGATGAACTGAATAGTGAGTTATTTATAGCAGATTACACTGTTTATAGATCTGATAGAAAAGTGAACATTACTGACAAAACTAGAGGGGGTGGCGTTCTTGTTTCGTGGTAAAACAAATTTTAAATCCGAACTCTTATTAGATTTACCCGTTTTCATTAAGATATCTGAAATTGATATGGTAGGAATTAAATTACATATTAACTTTATTAGCACATATGTTCTCGTAGTTTATGTACCACCGCGATGCGATGTTCATTTGATGATTACCTTGACAATTGCGAATTTCTGTTAACAGGCGATTTTAATGCACCTAGATTTGTATACAATGAAAGTGTTAAAATAAATTTATTAAAAAACCTTTCTGAATTTTTCAATTTAAAGCAACAAAACACTGTCTTTAATTCAGATAATCGTTTATTAGACCTTATTTTTCAAATTTTGAGTGTCAAGTACTGCGTGATGGTGCACCACTAGTGGCAGAGGATTCTTATCACCCTGTTCTCTTTATAACAATTAATATGTGTGTAAGTAAGAACGTGAATTTTCCCAGAGTTACACAAAAGGCATACAACTTTAATAAAGCAAATTAGCCAGCCCTATATGAGGCTCTACTAAATACGGATTGGTAATTTTTGGAAAATTTTATTAAAGTTGATGCTGGTGTTGATGCCGAGGGCAGTGACCACTGTGGAAATCTTCTGTCCTACGGGATGGAGATCTCATGGAGATCCGTGGAGATATGTGGAGATCTGTGGAAATACGTAGATATCCGTGGAGATACATGGATATCCGGTGGAGATACGTGGAAATTGTAGCATTTATTAACATTAAAATGCAAATTATATTCTTTTCACTCCTTTTATAAATTATATTAATGTCACTGCAAAGAGGTACAGTTACCTAGCGAGTACACAATGCTTTAAGTCACCAGCAAACAAACCATGTTTGGAGTGATCCACGACAGCTGGCAGGTCATTTATAAATAAAAGAAATAACAATGGCCCCAAATTGGTACCTTGAGGAACTCTCGATGTGCTTCATACTTTGTTGATACACAGTTTTTGTAAACTACACACTGCCATCTATTTTTAAGGTAGGATTTAAAAGAGTGATCGACCTTATCAAAGGATTTAGATATTTCATGTGTAAATGGGTATAATTGGTAAATGTTGAACAATTTGACGTGAAACCTTGTTGGGCGTTAGATATTTGAAGTTTAAAGTACGAAAATACTTTTTTTATGCAAAATTGTTTCAAATACTTTTTATATTGACTGAAGTATTGATATCGGAGGATATTTTGGTGGTTTCGTTTTTGGTATAGAAGTACGGAGAGCTGAGTCAAAGACCACGTAAAATTTACGTCAATATAGTAGTCTAACACACCTCAATTAATGTCGTGCAGTTCGATGTAGAGCTCCAAAAAGTTGCCTTTTTTATAATTATATTGCCTGCCTCCAAAAAGGATTTTCGATTTTACTCTAGTGCACTGAACAATACAATCAAATGAAGGGTAAAGTACATCTTCAGGAACAAATAGGTAACATTTCTATTTGATAGTACCAGATCCAAAATTCTACTAGTTACAAGTTAAAAAAATTAATAAAATGAAAATGGTTCTTGTTCTTGTTCAGTATACAAAAAGAATATACGACGCAGGACCGGCATTGGTGTTTGTGTTAGCTATCGGCCTAATGTCGTAAATAGCTATTTTTGTATACTGGTCTGGTAGCACCTATCTACCAGCTTAGTAAACGAGTCCGGTAGGTACATTTTTATGGGCTAGACTGATATCACTTAGCAACGCCTGTGATTGGTGTTGTTGTGTATTGACACCCAAGTATTATGTATTGCCCTTAAGGAGTGGAGAATTAAATTTGTAACAGTTGGTAACAGGTGCCCCTACTCTGGGCATCCCTGTCGGATGAACGGGGAGACGCGATAAACCGCTCGCAGTGTTTGCATTAGACTACATAACCTCATAGCTCAGTTAGTGTATTTTTGTAATAAACGTGATTTAAACAGTACAACCACTTTTATTTATCGCCGCACAAATATAAAAGTGGTGTCAGTAGTGGTATTGATAAATAAAAATAACGGGAGTGCGTCGCGCAACGTAATTTTCACACTGACCACGTGCAACCGGAAGATTGCCCGCAACGTAACAAACAACGGCAGATGTGTCACCGGAACTCCTCCAAGCAATTTCCAGCATGTTGGTCAACGCAATCCAAACGTCTCCAGCGCAAACGGGTTCAAATGCCACGGCAGCAACGATGCAGCAACGACCACCTACATTCACCGTTAGTGCATACAAAACGTCTGACGGCATGTCGATTAACGACTATATTACACGCTTCACCTGGGCACTGGAATTGAGTAAAATTCCGGAAAAGCAGCATGCAGATTACGCGCGTGTATACATGGGTGTGGATCTCAATGACGCCCTGAAGTTCCTCGAGAGTCCAGACAAGCCAGAAGACCTCTCCTATAACGAAATCCGCATGAAACTAACTGCGCATTTTGATTCCGCACGCAACAAATATGCAGAGAGTGTCAAATTTCGGCAGATCAAGCAACACAAAGGTGAGACTGTCTCCAATTTCTCCCTGAGATTGAGGCAGGGCGCGACATTTTGCGAATATGGCGAATTTATCGACTGCATGTTAATCGAACAACTGCTACTGGGTCTGGAAGCTCGAGACATATGCGACGAAATTATCGCGAAAAAGCCCACCACATTCACCTCCGCCTATGAGATCGCACACGCACTTGAGGTGACCCGGAACACCACGGACCAAGTGCAAACCGCAGGAACCGAGCCGACTCACAAAATAGGCTACGAAAGACCTCGAGCTCGAAAGAATGGGACACAGCAAGCAGTGAGCAACCTACAGCCACAGCATTTCGAAAACAGCCAGGCCCAAGGAAATCCCCCTGTCTCACCGCAACAAACCAACCTTGAGGGAGCCAAAACCGTTGTGGAGGATGCGGTAGAGCACACTTTCGCAGCCAGTGCCGATTTCTTGATGCCAATTGCAATAAATGTGGTAAAATACTAACCTAGTTGCCGAAGTCGAAAATGTCGAATTCGAAGAACCCCTGGAGCAGATCGCCACCACGCAGCAACTCAGCAACGGCAAATGGACACAGTGCTGCAAGACCTCCCCAATGTAGTCAACTTTTTCGACGACATAATCGTGTTTGCAGACCAATTCGATAACCTCCTACAGGCACTAGGATCAACTTTAGAACGGTTCAGAACACATGGATTGAAACTCAACCGCTCGAAGTGCACATTTGCAGAGCCCGTTCTAGAGGCCCTAGGTCACAAAGTGGATGCTGAAGGTGTGCACAAATCTGACGCACATATACGAGCAGTTCGGGATGCCCCAAAGCCCACAACGCCCGAAGAACTACAGTTATTTTTGGGTAAAGCAACCTACTACAGCTCATTTATTCCGGACCTATCAACAAAGGATCGACGGCTCCGGGAGATGTTGCTGCAGGACCCCTTCACATGGACAACAGCAGGAGAAAAGGCGTACACAGAAATCAAAGACGCACTAACCTCTTCACAAGTCCTAACCCAATATGACCCATCACTCCCACTGTTGCTGGCCACGGACGCCAGTAAAACCGGACTGGGAGCAGTGTTGTCACACCGGCTTAGCAATGGGCAAGAACATCCGATCGCTTACACAAGCCGAACGATGACAGACACAGAACAGAGATACCCTCAAATCGACAAGGAAGCACTATCCATCGTTTGGGCCGTACAGAAATTTTTCCACTACCTCTACGCTCGCCACTTTACCCTGATTACAGACCACAAACCACTGACCCAAATACTACACCCGGAGAAGTCACTACCAGTGCTATGCATCAGTCGCATGGCCAACTACGCGGACTACCTAGCCAACTTCAATTACGACGTGGTTTTCAAGACGTCGAAAGCGAATGCCAACGCTGCTTACTGTTCGCGTGTACTCCTACCGTCAACGATCAATGCAATTCGTCAACACTCCTCACAGAGGAGGGAGGAGCACCACGACTACGACAATTTTGATCTTTTTTTAATTAACCAAATAAACCAGTTACCCGTTCGAGCAGAAGCCATTGCACGGGAAACACGGAAAGACGCGCATTTTGGTTGGATAGTTTAACTACTGGAATCCGGGCAGGATCTCACGCGATACGAATTCAAACCGCCAGAAGTCAAATACACCCTCTCTGCTAACTGCTTGATGTTCGAGCACAGAGTCGTTATACAATCTGCACTGAGGGAATCGGTACTGAAGGACCTACGCTCAGCACACATAGGGATTGTGAAAATGAAAGGAATGGCACGTTCTTTCGTGTTCTGGCCTGGAATAGACGCAGATATCGAGCGCATTGCTAAATCATGCCCAAACTGTGCGGCACACGCACATGCCCCGCCGAAGTTTTGAGAACATCATTGGGAGTATCCGAAGGTACCCTGGGAACGAGTCCACATCGACTACGCAGGTCCAGTTGCAGACACAATGCTGCTCGTCATCGTGGACGCCTACAGCAAGTGCTGGAAGTCAAAACAACAACCTCAACAACGGCCACTGCCACAATTGCAATCCTCGATGAAGTATTCGCCGCTTACGGTGCTCCTGTTACCTTTGTAGCTGACAATGGAACGCAGTTTACATCAGAGGAATTCCAGAACTTCCTGCGAGGTAGCGGAGTTAAATATCATAAACGAACAGCCCCATATCACCCATTGACAAATGGCCAAGCCGAAAGATATGTACAGACCGTGAAGGACGCCATACATGCCATGAACTCTACCAAAGGATCCTTACAACACAACTTGAACGAGTTCCTTCGACAATACCGCAAGGCACCGCACACCACCACAGGACTTCCATCGGCACGACTCTTTCTAGGACGTGATCTGCGCATTCGACTGAACCTGGTTAGACCAGACGATGTGCACAACAAGATCACACAGAAACAGCAAATACAGATGGACTCGACAGTTCGAACGTTCAACCCGGGACAATCTGTCTACTTTCCCTCCGGCAACCTGAAGATGGATAAATGGATCCCAGGCACTATTGCTACTCGCCTGGGAGATCTCCATTATAAAATCGAGTACGCAGGAAAGAAGGTAAAACGTCACACAGATTAAATTAGAGCTTTTTTAGATCAACCAGGGATACGAGAATCCGAAGACACAGTTCAAGAGAGACATGATGACCTCAGACCTCCACCAAGAAGACTCCGTTTTTATGAGACTAGAGCGGAAAATACACCTCACCCAGCAGCAGTTGCAACACCTGCAGCACCAGCGGCGCCTAGAACTCCAAGAACACCCCGGAACCACAGGGATGCGGCACCTCAACAAGGACCTGCTCTACAAACCCCACGCAGATCAACACGTCGTCGAATTCCTCCATTAAGATTTTCACCTCAATAAACACCCTTGCACATCCACGCACGTTGTTATATAGCTATAATTCAAAAGAGGGAGGAAATGTTGTGTATTGACTCCCAAGTATTATGTATTGCCCTTAAGGAGTGGAGAATTAAATTTGTAACAGTTGGTAACAGGTGCCCCTAGTCTGGGCATCCCTGTCGGATGAACGGGGAGACGCGATCAACCGCTCGCAGTATTTGCATTAGACTACATAACCTCATAGCTCAGTTAGTGCATTTTTGTAATAAACGTGATTTAAACAGTACATCCACTTTTATTTATCGCCGCACAAATATAAAAGTTGTTATACGTTTAGTAGTACTAAAGTATATTGTTGATGTCAGTCGATGTCAAATTCGGGGTTAGCAGGTTAGGTTTCTCGTCGGTCTGGCAGAAACTGACGCAAAACCTAACTTCGAATTTGTACTGCCAAACGTATAAGAAGAATAACAGCATTTTTGGGATAACCACCATGAATATACAGGGTATTGCAACAAATGGTGCAGTAACTCGATGTTCCACTATTACTGAACACTTCCTGAGTAGGAAAAAATAATAAAAGAATTCATTGTGTTACATATTTTCTAAGATTCGGGGGTTTAAAGTTTTATTATCAATTTGTTTAATAGTCAGTGTAGGATAGATAAACATTACACACTCATAGCTAATAATACGGATATAAATAACTACTTATAAATATTTTTGTCATTTAACCAACATTTCAGCTAGTTTTCAGGTTAATAAAGCTTCGTTATATGTAACAGAAGGACTATTTTAATAATTTTTTTCCTACCTAAGGAGTGCTTTGTAATAGCGTGGCATGGAGTTAATACGCCATTTTTGCAGCACCCTGTAAATAGACCACTCGTGTCTATCGCAAAAGAATGAGCGACGTTTTTCCGCACTTTCCCATCACCTACAAACTTCAAATTCAGGACAGACATTTCATCCAATATGGCGGCGTTAAGAAAAGCCAGCTTTTCACGTTTGGACCTCTTCCAAAATACGTAGAAACTTGAAATTTTTATATGAGTTAGCCCACATCATGTGTGTAGCTTTTCGCTTGAAAAATTACCAAAATAATACATGGATATTGATCTATAGGGGATGAAATGAGTCTGTTGCAAAAATATGGAAAGTTCAATATGGCGGACCCAATATGGCGGCTTTAAGAAAGGTTAGATTTTCAAGTTCCGCCTTCTTTCAGAAGACGTAGAAACTTGGAATTGTTTATAGCAGTTAGTCCATACTATAGCAACAGCATTTACAACAGTAATGTATTATTTGCATAGTGACTTATCGATAATGCTGGTCAGATTGCACGACCAGTTGGATTGTATTCCAGCGGGAGTGCAATCTGGTCAGCATTATCGAAGCAAGGAACTATGCACGCATTATATTTTGCGTGACTATTGCTTGAATTGATTAAAAAAACTAACAAATCGTCATTTTAATGACGCAAGCCATTTTTGATTGGTTGAAAGTTAAAAAAACGAGTTCGATCGTTGGTCAAATGACATCGTTCGACAGATGTATGCAATAGTCAAAACAATACACGGGGGGAACTATACGGGATTAAATGGAATGGGTTTCGTTGTGCAAAAATTTTTTCGCTAAGTAGGGAACTTTTTCTCGTCGGCATAACCAATGGTTTTTAGTGAATCAATGATCTCCTTAAAATCCAAATTAACTATTAAAATCAAACCCGGAGAAAGTCATTGCGAAAGTTTTGGAGTTTCACAACTGAAATAAATATATCTATCGGCTAGATAATAGTTATTTACCTAACAAGTTCGGGAAGGTAATTTTCCCGAATGAGCACTTTGTGTGCAGCACGACCGAAGGGAGTGCTGCATGTAGTGCGAATTCGGGAAAATTCTTCCCGAAGGAGTTAGGTACGTTTTTTGTAACGAATAACTGAAAATATTTAAAAAAATAAAAAATTATTATTTAGTGTTTTACTAATTTACTGAGCTGACAGCACAAATCACTAAACTTTTATCTACGCACCTGTCAGCTTTTGTCGACGTTTACAGCGCCTCTGGTGTTTGCAGGCGCAATTAAACCAACGAGGTACAATCCTCTGTATAATAAAGGAGAACGATCCACACGTGTGTGTCCCGAAGGCCCCCTTGGAGAGGGGCGGAGCCCCGAAAACCCCCTTAGATATGAGCGGAGCCCCGAGGGCCCCCTTGGAGAGGGACAAAGCCCCTAGGGCTCCACTGGGGAGGGGCGGAGCCCCGAAGGCCCCCTTGGAGATGGGCAAAGCCCGAGGGCCCCTGGAGAGGGGCGGAGGCCCGAGGGTCCTTTTGGAGATGGGCGGAGCCCCTAGGGCCCCCTTCAAGAGGGGCGGAGCCCCGACGGCCCCCTTGGAGATGGGCGGTCCCGAGGGCCTCCTGGGGAGGGGCGGAGGCCCGAGGGTTCCCTTGGAGATGGGCGGAGCACCAAGGGCCCCCTTGGAGATGGGCAGAACGCGAGGGCCCCCTGGAGAGGGGCGGAGGCCCAAAGGCCCCCTTGGAGATGGGCGGAGCCCCGTGGGCCCCCTTGGAGATGGGCGGAGCTCCGAGGACCCCCTTGGAGAGGGGCGAATCCCCGAGGGCCCCCTTGGAGATGGACCAAAGTAATAGGCCAAAAACCTGGTGGTAAATTGAATAGAATAGACCGAGCAATAGCTCGCGCAGCCCCGTTTATTATAAAAATTTACAAAAAACAAATTCCCCTAGTTTTTGTTGGAAAGTAAAAAACAACGCAGTGCGGGAAAAGTAAGTTTCGGCGCATCGGGAATGACCGGGAAATATGAATTTTGAAGTCATGAGTACAAAAACGACATTTGTGGCCAAGCTATCGGGTGCAATTCACACACATACAGTAGGTACGCCCGGCGAGGGAAGGCTACTAGTTTTTTAATAAAATTAGAATGCTTAGCTACCGGTCTAATGTATGTAAATAGCTATTTTATTAGCTAAACGTATAGATTATGATGTGTTACTCGTCACCCACTCCTTTTTAGGAGTTTAGTAACGTGAATTATGATTTTGACAGCACTGTAAAAACAGTTTTTGTCCAGCTGAGAAGGTTACTATCCCGAATGTATTAACGTGTAAAGTTACATAAAAAGAAACTTCCTTAAATAAAATTAATTTGGCGTTTGAACAGTTTCATATGACCAATTTACAGAGTAATTGCATTCTTTTTCACGTTTCGCGTTAGTCGTTGTTATTATGTATTGTTCCATTCTAAACGATCAGTAATATAAATATTAAGATTTTGACATCATCGTATGAGCCTATCTTGTCCAACTGAGAAAGTTACTTACCCGAATGGATTAACATGTAAAGTCCCATAAATAAGAAACTTTAAATAAAATTAATTTGGTATTTTAACATTTGCTACTGGCAAAAGCGATATATTTTGAGGTAAATTTATTGGGGGTATTATTTGAATAGTCCGGGCTCCATTTTTTCACTCTGGCTACAAGGTGGCTGTAATCGCGCGTTCTTGTGGTCGTTGGTTACTCGCAAATTCCGCTCATTTTATCTCCATATCTGTTAACGCTGAAATGCGTGTCCTTATCAGCACAATTTCGATCTCTGTGGTAAGTGCACGTGGTCATTCTAGTTTGCGTTCTTCTTTTGGTTAACTTTCAGGGTATTTCTGGGTGTTCTGATCCCGTAACGCCGTAACCAGCGGTCAGGAACCCGTTTCGAACTGTTATGACCCGGTATCCAGGTGTTCTTCTCTCGTGTAGTGCATGTGCTGTTCTTATTCAGGCTAGCTGCTCCCGGAAGTTGTTGTTTTGACCAGGTTTCTTTAATGTTCAGATTTGTAATCTTAGTCTCAGGCGGACTCCTTCTGTTATGCGACATTGAATTGCAGCAGGCGTTCATGGCTATTGAGGTCAGGCACTTTAATAGCCGCGAAAAGTCCGCTGTTTGGTAATATAATTAGTTGTAGCGTACTTCGTTATAATTATTAAAGTTCTCTCTCAAGGCCTATTTTGATTTTTTTGGTGAGAGTATATTGCTATGCCATAGTGGCAGTGTATTCGATTGAAGCCATTCAGGTTTCTTCAAACTTAGCCTTCGCTTATGCAACTTTGCCCTGTTTTCGTACGTTGCGTTTTGTATTGTGCCGTTACATTGCTGGGCCGGCTTTTGTAAGGAACCCATACCATACATTCACTGTTAGCTTATTGGCCATCAAATTTTTTATAGCTTCAGCACATTCAGAGAGTAAATGAGGAATATAATTATTACAATGACACCACTCTAAGTGGTACGTCATGAACTATACCCATCGCTTAGGGGAGGTTAAATATATAAAAAGTGTGCGCTAGCTTTTTAAATTTCTATCTTCAAATTAAGGAGGTAATTACATGATTACAGCACAGTAAAACCATTTAAAATGCTTGTGTAAAGAGGCCGAATACAGAACATGAGATTTTCATAAATCACGTAGTGTTTGAAGATATGAATAATTAAATAGAAATGGTATGCATAGAAACTTTTATTATTTAGTATTTGTAAATTTATAAAATGATAAAGTTAACATATAAACAATAACAACAAAATGATATAAAGCTTTTTTTACTATTTAATCAGCCTTCTTTCTACTACTAGCTACATTACTTCGTTTGCTTCTAAATAGTCGACCAATGATTATACTACATAGAAGGACTAGCATTGCAATTGTAACTATTACAAATACCAGAACATCTAATAGTAAATATTGGTACCAATGCAACTTTAACGCTGCAGTACGTAAGTGAGGAGCTCCTTTGTGTCTCATCACATACTCTATCCAGAATATAGCATTATCCATGGGTTGCAAGGGTTGATCTCTGAGAACCCTCGATCTTCTTTGTGCCGTGTCTCTATATCTGAAAAATTCTAGTTTAAATTTGAAACAAAACTCTCACACCCACTTACGAAGGTTTAGTTAATACTTCTTCTAAAGCCCATGAGAGCGTTTGTTCGCCAAGCTCTGGAAATGGTATTTTCAGGGCATAGCCCTGGGCAACGGCAGTTCTAGTGTTCATGCTTTGATCCCCGAAGACTGGAATGCACACCATAGGAACCCCGTTGTACACAGCTTCTGTTGTGCTAAGCAACCCTCCGTGAGAAATGAAGGCATGAACGTTGGGATGGGCTGGAATAATATTTTGTCACAACTATCTCAAGAAGATTCCGAAGTTAGAAAACATAACAAGGAGTAAATGTTTGAGAATATGGAATGAACAAAAAAAACTAATAAGAAACTAAGGGCGCTTATGGAAGATACACACCCATATGATCTAATTTTATACAGAAAACAATAGACTATAGTCGAGTGTCAGTGAAAATATAAACAAATAATTGTAAGACGCCCAAGAAAAATGTGAAAGGGATATATCGGTGTAAGCACTAATTTTTGTTAGTAAGTTGTACTTGCCTAGAATGTCCTGCTGAGGCAGCCACTTGTGAATTCTAACATTTGGCGGCTTTCCTGGCAGGTCCTCCTTCTCCCACTTCCACACGATTTGCTGCTTCAGTCTAGAAAACACCCTCAGAATTCCATCCAGCTTCTCTTTAGGCAGCTCGCTACTATTCAAATTCGACCCCATGCTGAAGAACACAACCCCATCTTGCGCTTTGTCCAGAAACTCCTGCCAGTCTTTCGGCAGCTTCTTCGGAGATACGTGAAAGCCCCCGATCTCCACCATGCTGGGTACGTGCGCCACGGGCGCGTTCATGGCCACGTTGGAGTTCAGTAAAATCAAAGATGCGTTGTACATTAGTTCCTTGAGGTCGGGCGCTTCGGGAAAGTACTTCTTCAAAATTTCATTTTGCTTGGGGAAAGTAAAGGCGTGTTTATAGATTGTTTCGAACAAGCCCGCAGCTGTGTTTCTAAGCCTCTGCCAAAAGTCCATGTGGTCGCTGTAACCGGTGAACATAATAGGCAGGGTCGAGTATGGCGCTGGGTTGGCTACCAGGTGGTTCGACCATTCGCTGGCTCCCAGGGAGCTGAGCAGTACCAAAGGCGCTTGGTAATGGTGTGCGAAGGCCATGTGGGCTTCGTTGACGAACAGTTCGCAGATAACCAGGTCGAAAGTAGCTTTAGAATGCAGAAGCTCTTGTACGCCTTTATCCTTTAGGGCGCTTTCGGTGATTGGTAGCCCAAACACGTCGTACAACGTTATAACGTTGGTGAAGATATCCATGGAATTTAAATCGTAGAGATTTAAACCTGAAACAGAGGAATTGGTTAATATCAATTGCAACATAGTCTTACAGTACCTAATATAACAGACTATAGATAAAATACAAAGGTCTTTCATTTGCCTTAGCATCCTATATAAAGCACCGTTAAGGACTCTTTATTTTCGATATTGATGATTTCAAAAACTACGAGTCAACATAATTATATTTATTTTTCAAATCGATTAGCAAATTTTGAACTTTAGTTATATAGCAGTTGTTGACAATCAAAACTGTTTTCTAATGTCAATAATGTTTATTATGTCAGCTTGAGAATTGACGCCGCCATTGAGTTTTAGGCAGAAGAAGAAGAGATCGACAATTCGTTTGGCCGACATTTTCTCGATTCAAGATTTCAGACGGAGAGTAGTTGGTCAAGTATTGTCACGCAAGGGGCTTGTGCGTGATGTTAGCGATATTGTTTTTAAATGTAACTAGGAAAATTACGAGGACTGTCATATATAACCAGGTTCCTAATGCGCACTCTACACATCTAAAATGTTCGCTCCCCGTCTCGTTCCGATATTACTATTTAATGAAACTCTCATATCGTCCCACCGACGTCCTGTATATCAACGCCCTGCATTCTGACACTCTGAACTGCTGCTGTCCAGTGTTTATTCGACAAATGGACACAGCCCTGGATAATCTTTCATTGTCATCGTGTAGATCAATATCGATTGCTCGCAATAAATTTTTGAACTGTCATTGTGTCTGCCCTTAAAAATCTCCCGTCATATCGCAAATGATGCATTTTCTGCATCCGTAAATTACCGCCAATTTTGTATGTGTTTACAAGTACGTAATTCACTTGTGAGGTGCAGTTTAAGCATTCAGCCCTAGTTTAACAAACGTGTTTTTCCCTGTGGAACAAGGTAAAACACAGGTGAAGTTTTCTTATTGCGCGACGTGATGTCAAGAGCAAGTAGAATTCTTAGCGATCGTTTTGTTAACATTATTTGTAGCGCTGGTGCCCGCAAAAAATGTATCTTTATATATCTTAATACAGTTCCTAATTAACGGTATGATTCTTATTTGTGAAGCAAAGTGCGGTTCCGCGTATTCTTACAGTGAGATAAGCTTTCAGAGATCAAGAAACAAGGTAGGTTCAAATATTACAGTGGAGCACAGAACACATAATTTCAGATGTGCAAGCCACCAACGCAAATCCTAAAATAAAACATTTTCGTATGAAATGGCCACATTTGACGTAACATTCTTTAATAAAAATTCTGGAATGATATCGATATTAATTTTTGATGTAGATTATCTCGGGAACAGTTGAAACCAATGTTTTTATTTTGGTCAATAAATTTAAAAACCAAAGTGGTTTTCGTACGATCGTCAAAAAATGGAATACAATATCAATAAAGTACTAAAAACCAATTTAAAGTACTTCTACAAAAGAATGAATTTTAAAATATTATTTGGATTGTTATATTATACAGTGACCTATTATAAGTTGTTTAGCTTACTTTTTCCACTGTCTGACTGTTTTTTACACTACGATTCGGGAGTTCTTGATCTACTTCTGTCATCAGGCGCGTGCTTTTGTACATTTTTTCTACGTGCAGTAGTGCGTACCCCCTTGATTTGAACCCGGGTCCACTGATCACTTGTGGTTACGAGTTTGTCACTTTTACCACTCAGCCACCAACGCGCTTGGAGTCAGTGCCAACTAAGCAGTGTATTTAGTAACTATTTAGCTATAGAGGTTTTAGTTCAGCTCGGGGTTTTTATTGAGTTCTGCGTCTCTATATTTGTGGGAAATTGCTATACATTGAATCAGTCAAGGTTAATGATGTGGGTTAGTTTAAGTGCTGCGCAGCATTATACGGTAACAAGTTTAAGGTAACCTGATACAAGGAATGTTTGCAGTCTAAGCGATAAGCTTTTGCTCTAGGCTGTGGAAATATTTCGCTTGAAAGGAATGCGATTAATAGACAAATAAATACATAAGCGAAATAATTATACGGAGAATTCAACATGAGTTCCATTTATTTTCATATTACGAGTTTTCCATTAAGAACTGAAATTATAAATTAATAAAGAGCACATTTTTTTGTTAAAAAAATACCAGTACTTTTACTTTAATGCAAAATATAAGCCCTATTATTAAGTGTTGAAAATGTTATTTAGTAAATAGCCGCCTCGGATTCTGTGACAAATGGTCACGCTTTTGAGGAAGATTTGCTTCTAAACATGCTCAGCCCATAAACTCTCTGGAGATTTAAGTTTCCGGTTTTTCGGACAACATAGGCAAACAGTACATTTTACGTGACCTTTCCCAGTTTTCTTACTGCTCCACGCTTTGAATAGTTTCAAGGTATTATCATAGAATTTCTTTCGATTTTTTTAGTATAATTGAAGAACATTCAATGTTCTACACAACTTCTAGATCAAAATTGATGATTTTTTAACAATTTTTTTTTATGAAGAAACTAATTAAGTAACTAAAAACAGAACAAAAAAATGCAATTAATGTTTACATAATTTGTCCAAGGTGACATAGCTTACTTTAAAAGATATATTGAAATTTTTCGTAGAAATATAAAAAGTTAGAGTTCTGACCAGTAAACATTTAAAATATGCCAAACTAATTTATAAATTTTAATTTTTTTATTGCGTCGATCGTACAAAAAATGTAAGAAGCATTGCGGTCATTAAGTGTCCTACCGGTATAGGATGTATGGGAGATTAGTCAGCAGAAAACGCTTTCTGCCCTCAATACTTAAACAACTATAAT